>JAJIBD010005384.1:0-130000 GCA_021461705.1 Cryptotis parvus
CAGTTACCGGGGAGGCGCAATTTTCTTTCCATTCCTTCTCCACCTATCAGGGTCCCAGAAATAGAAAAATTTCTGTTGACTTTCATTTTGTTGCACTAACTGGAAAAGTTGCATTGCAGCCTCTGGCCAATGGATGTGCTCCTGTGTGGAGTAGTGTGTTCCTCAGGCTATTAAACCCTTCCACTGACTTAAGCCACTGGAGGGTCCATCTCATTCCCCACACTGGAATTTGACAGGCTCAAAATGGTCAACTCCTTTTTCATCTTTTCCTTGTTTTGATTCGGGGGTGGGGGACTTATTTTGGGGGTCATATCTGTTGTCTTGAGGCCTACTCCTGACTCCATACCCAAAGGGACGGTCACTCCTGGGACTGATGTCCAAGGACCATGCCATGATGAAGACTGAATTCAGGTCAACCAGTGCAAAGTAAGTGCCTGCCTCTGGGTGCTGTGCCCCTGCCCCAGAACAGTGTTTTTTTTTCTTTTTAAGTCCCCTTTATTGCTGATGAGGGAACAGGCTCTTGGTCTATGGTGACTAAATCAAAATTCCAGCGATCCTGCAGCAGCCACAGAGCCACAGTCTAAGGCGCTACCTCCCATCACTTTCCTCATTCACCCATCGCTCACCATCTTACTACACTCACTCTGGCCCTGTTCTGTCCCCTGTAATGCTGCCACTGCCGCTGTGTGTGTCACTCTGAAAGCCCACACCTCTCTGTTTTCTTGATAATAGCCAGAGTAAACGTTCCAAATCACTGACTCTCCATCTCGGCTTCACACCAAAATCACCTGGGAAGTTTAAAAAATCCTGACGCCATTAATTCAGCATGTCTAGATGGCGTGGGACTCTTGGATTTGTAGAAGGTTTCTTCCAAGAGTGACTGTGCAGCTAAGGCTGCAAACCACTGCTGTGGGATTGTCGCTGATCTGCTCAAACCCCCACCCCTGCCGGGGCTTCCCGAGAGAGCGCCCTCTCCACAGGCCTGTGGGCCGCCATGACCGACTCCTCACCTTCCCCTCACCCAGCCAAGACAGCTGCTCTTTGGAGTCTCACGCTTGTGCTTCCCTCTGCTGGGCCTCTCCTTACTCTCCGGTACCCCCAGCCACTGTCCCAGCAGCTTTTTTAAAAAATCATTTTAATTGAATCACCGTCAGGTATAGTTATAGAGCTATTTATGGTTGAGTTTCAGTCATACAGTGTCCCAAAAGCAGTGTACATTTCCCACTACCAACGTCCCCAGTTTCCCTCTGACTACCCTCCCCACTCCCCAGGCATTTCCTTCTTTCTCTGAGCATTAGGGTTTGCTACATATAGTGAGAGGTTACCACATTTATTCCTCTATATACTTTCAGCTGCAGTTCCTATCCAGAGTGGTCATTACCAACTATTATTGTCATAGTGGTCCCTTCTCTATCCCAGCTGCCTGCTCCCCAGCTCTTGAGTCAGACTTTCAGCCTTGGACCAATCATACTGGCTTTTGTTTCTACTGTCCTTGGGTACTCGTCTCATACTGTTTTCTTTTTTTATATCCCACAAATGAGTGAAATCATTCTATGTCTGTCCCTCTCCTTCTGATTCATTTCACTCAGTCTGATATTCTCCAAGTCCATTCATTAACAAGCAAATTTTTGTGACTGTATGTTTTTCCTAATGGCTGCATAATATTCCAGCATGTAGATGTACCGTAGTTTCTTTACCCAGTGCAGCAGCTATTTATTCGACACCTTTCCCAGTGACCCTAGAGGAGCTCACACATCAGCTCTACCCTCTCCCACCTGCTTTACAGTTCCTCCTTACAAAGCCTACAGGCTCGTTCTCACCAGAACAGAAGTTCTTTTGTTCCCACTAGATGCTCTATCGAGGCAGGCATTTTTCTTATTTTGTTCAAAAATATAGTCCTAGTGTCTAGAAAAAAGTCTGGCATAGAAGGTGGGGAGAGACAATAAATAGTCCTGAATAGAGGAAGAGGGAGGGAGGGAGGGAGAAAAGAAGGAAGAAAGGGAGGGAGGGAGGGAAGGAGGAGGGAGGAAGTAAATGTTGGTTCCAACCATATTGGCTTCTTCTTGGTCTATGAGTCTTGTATCACTTCACTTGTCTTCCTGTTGATCATCGATTTGCTCGAGCGGGCACCAGTAATGTCTCCATTCATCCCTGCCACGTGCTAGTGTAGCTCTAGGGCATCTGCTCACTACAGGAACACGAAGAGCCTCAAATCATTCTGTCAGGTCATGGGAATGAGGTCCATCATCGTTACTGTAGACTCATAGATACAGTAACGGTCTATGAGTCTAAAGAGGTTATTATTAACCAAGATATAATGCACTAAAGATACCAAGCATGAGGTTTATTGGAGGTCAAGGGCTCCGAAGCAGTGCTCAGAGACCTGGTCCATTGGGCCAGCAATTCAGCGCAAGGGCCTGAGGATCTGATGCTGTTTATTTTTATTTTTGTTTTTTTCCGATTTTATTTTATTTTATTATTCCCCCAAATATTGTTACACCATTTTAGACATACAATTGAAAGATGCTCATGTAGAGTTTTTGGTTCTACAGTGTACCAACACCCATCCCTCCACCCAAACCCATCTCCCATCACCAGTGTCCCCACCTCCCTCCCCCCTCCCACAACTCAACTACTTGGCGGGTTCTGTATGTCATTTCTCTCCTCTTTATCTCTCCCCTCCCGCCAAACTTTCCTGCTCTTTGTGGAATTCAATGCATTAAAAGACATTACTGTTTCCACTATTTTAATGGACCATGCGGCAAGCGGCCGCGTACTGGGCCTCGAACCGGTTTTGCTCTGTTGATCTGGTCGTGAGGCAGTTTCCCAGCGTCCGGACAGTGAAAGTGGTGGCTAGTGTGATGGGCGAGTCTCATGCGGCTGCTTCCGGGACCCCCAGAGGCGACGGGCCCACTCCCAAAACCCGTCTGCCCTCCTGGGGGTCCCCCTCTTCAGCTGGGCCCGGGGCGAGCCGAAGCTCCAGCCTCCCCAGCCGCTTCATGTTATGGCTGATGGCCGGATCTGATGCTGTTTAGGGCTGACAACCCAGGACACCAGTGGAGCTGGAGGCCTTGGGGTTTACCCTGCAGTGCTGGGGTGGGGGTGGGGTGCTGAGAAGGAAATCGGGTGGGGCTAGGGTCTGATTGCACTATCTCTAGTCCTCAAGTATAAGAGGGTCTTTTAGGGGAGGAAGTCTGGGGTGTTTTTTGTTTGTTTCTTTTCTTTCTTTGGTGGCCACACATGGCGATACTCAAGCGTTACTCCTGGCTCTGCACTCAGGAATTACTCCTGGCAGTGCTCAGGGGACCATACAGGATGCTGGGGTTGGAATCTGGTTGACTGCAGACAAGGCAAGTGTCCTACCCTCTGTACTATCTCCCCAGCCCCATGTATGAGTTTTAATCTGCCAAGGAGAAAATTTCCTGGATGGGGAAAATATCCCATCTCCCTGCTGGCTCAGCTCTAGTCCAGAGTCTTAGAGACAGGAGGAGCTCCAAGCCCAGTACACTATAACTGTCAAAAGGCCTGGTGGGGCGCAGGGGAAGCCCACGTGGTTCCATCCACATGGAAGGGAGCCACAGAAGCCCAGTCAAAGGACCCAGGGAATGCAGACACAGTCTTCACTGGGTATCGCCCCTCTCCCTCTACCCCCACCACCAGGGGAATAGCTGGACACCCAGTATACAAAGGGAGGGAGGCTTAATGTAGAAAGGAAGGAGAAAGCACATTTTTATTCCATGCATCAATTTCATTTTCTCTATTTTGATTTGCGGGCCACACCTGGTGGTGCTCAGGGCTTACTTCTGGCTCTGCAATCAAGGGTCACTCCTGGCAACCCTGGAAGACCATATGTGGTTTCGGGAATTGAACGCAGGGAAGTTACATGCAACACAAGCGTCCAACTTCTGTACTTCAGCTCCCTCAATGACCTATTTTTAAGTATGCTGGTTTTATAAGCAACCAGTTGGAGAAACTGAGAAAATTCTTCAAAGTAAAATAAAGCAAATATTATTCCTTACACAGTCCTACTCAGATACAGGATTTTATTTTATTTTATTTTATTATTTATTTATTTATTTATTTATTTATTTTTTTTGCTTTTTTGGGTCACACCCAGCAATGCTCAGGGGTTTCTCCTGGCTCTACACTTCAGGAATTACTCCTGGCAGTGCTCGGGGGACCATATGGGATGCCGGGGATCGAACCCGGGCCGGCATAGGCCGGCCGCGTGCAAGGCAAACACCCTACCCGCTGGGCTATCGCTCCGGCCCCAGATACAGGATTTTAGTCTTCCACCTCTGAGCTTCTTCCAAGAACATGATGGCTTCCTTCCAACGGGCAGATTGCTGAGCACCTCCCCAATACTGCTCCAAAGTGTGTATCCAAATAGAGGGTCACAGGATGGGGCTGAGGCAGAGTACAAGAGCATGGACTGTGCTTATGTGAGTACCTGGGCTTTATCCCAGGCACAAATGAAAAAGCGCAGAGAGGTCTGAAGCATTCAGATAGCCGTAATGTTTCACCAGTGTATCATCACGGTTAGGACACCTTCAGATGCACCGATTTGTACTCATTTCCTCTCCCTCCGGCAGAGCTTGAAGCGTGTATCATCAAGCCTTCCCTGGCTTCCCTCACCTCACCCTGCCACCTTGCCCTCATGCACCAGGGTGGACCAAAGCATCAGAAACAAAGCCCTGTAAAAAGGATGAAATCATCAGGTGTCATCTTCTGAAAGCCTTAGAAGTCCTGGAGGGACAATGCGGAGGAGGGCAAGGCATGCATTTTAGTAGACGGACATGCCCCTTTGGTCTAAAAATAAACAATTAAATGCTTCTCATCACATGCCTTGTCTTTTATGAGCATCATGCACTCACTCATCACACTGGTGGTGAATTAAATCCCAGCCCTAAGATCCTCTATCTTCCTGGAGCCAAATCAAACTAATTTCTCTCTCTCTCTCTCTCTCTCTCTCTCTCTCTCTCTCTCTCTGTGTGTGTCTGTCTGTCTCTCTGCCTCTTTCTGTATCTCTCTGTATCTCTCTCTGTCTCTCTTCTCTCTCAGTATCTCTCCCTCTGTCTCTCTGTCTCTGTGTTTGTGTGTCTCTCTGTCTCTCTGTGTTTCTGTCTCTGTCTCTGTCTCTGTCTCTGTCTCTGTCTCTGTCTCTCTCTCTCTCTCTTTTTCCCTGCTACCTTAGAAATCTCCCGGGCTCCTTAGAACCATGCTATCTCAGAGCCCTTGTACTGGACGGCTCCAGTCCTGATTCTCGGTATTGTTTTCACCTCCCCACTGGAGGTTAAGAGGAAGATTAGAAGGAAATACCCAAACATTCCTACCTTGGACTTTTCTTCTGTGGGGCATTGTGTGTGTGAATGTGTATGTGTGTTTGTGTGTTGTGTATGTGAGTGTATACATTGGGTTTGTGTGTATGTACACTGTGTGTGTGTCTGTGCTGGTGTGTGTGAGATCTTGGGGAGGTAATGCTTTGTCCTCAGGTGTTTGTTCGGCCCTGTTTGAACACTGCAGTCGCTGAGCTTAGCAACTGTGGCTATAATTATTATGCTCATTTTCTAGATTAAGGAGATTTAGAGAAGTCAGTTTAATTTAGGTCACTTAACCTGAAAATGGATGAGCCTGAGCTCTGGGTGACTCCAATAATGGTCATCCTGCACTTTTCCCTGGACCTTACTCATGCCCAGCATTGCCAACAATTCCACTCACCTCGTCCTTTTTTAACTTCTTTTTTTGCTTTTGGGGTCACACCCGGCGATGCTCAGGGATTACTCCTGGCTCTGCACTCAGGAATTACTCCTGGTGGTGCTCGGGGACCATATGGGATGCCGGGGATCGAACCCGGGCCGGCACAGGATGGCTGCGTGCAAGGCAAACGCCCTACCCGCTGGGCTATCGCTCCGCCCAAATTTTTTAATATTTTATTATACCAACATGAGAAACACAATTACAAAGATGTTCATATTTGGGTTTCGGTTAAACAGTGTTCCAGCACCTATCCCTCCACCAGTGACCATTTCCCACCAACAATTTTCCAGGTTCCCTCCCCGCTCCCGAGCCTGCCTCCATGGCAGGTTCTTTTTTTTTTTTTTTTTTGCTTTTTTTTGGTCACACCTGGCAACGCTCAGGGGTTACTCCTGGTTCTGCACTCAGGAATTACTCCTGGCGGTGCTCAGGGGACCATATGGGATGCCGGGGATTGAACCCGGGCGGCATAGGCCGACCGCATGCAAAGTAAATGCGCTACCCGCTGGGTCATCGCTCCGGCCCCTATGGCAGGTTCTTTATCTCTTTTCTCTTTTACTCTTTCTCTCTCTCTCTCTCTCTCTCTCTCTATCTATCTATCTATCTATCTATCTATCTATCTATCTATCTATCTATCTATCTATCTATCTCTATCTCTATCTCCCTTCTCTTATACATTGTGGCTTGCAATGCATACATTTAGGGGTTATCGTGTATATCCCTTTGCCTATATTTAATGCTCAGTTCTAGGCTGGTATTATCATTTCCAAAGATTATTAGCACACTGTTCCTTCTCTGTCTTACCTAACCTCTGACTCCCACACACTTGTGGTTGATTCCACCTATTGACAAGACCTCCTTATCCATGTTTTTCTTGGCCTTGGATATCGGTATCATTTTTATATATATATATATATATATATACACATATATATGTACATATATATGTATATATATATATATGTCCCGCAAATAATTGCAGTCATTCTATATCTGTCCTTTTCCTTCTAGCTAATTTCACTCAGCATGATCACCTCCTCCTTTAAAACCCAACAGTTTTGGGGCCAGAGCGCTAGCCCAGCGGGTAGGGCGTTTGTCTTGCAGGCAGCCGGCCTGTGCCCGCCTCGGGTTCGATCCCCGGCATCCCATATGGTCCCCGAGCACTGCCAGGAGTAATTCCTGAGTGCAAAGCCAGGAGAAACCCCTGAGCATCACCGGGTGTGACCCAAAAAGCAAAAAAAAAAAAAGAAAAGTTTTATTTTGAAATCACATTTATTTATTTATTTATCTATCTATCTATTTATTTATCTATCTATCTATCTATTTATTTATTTATCTATCTATCTATTTATTTATTTATTTTGCTTTTGGGTCACAACCAGCAATGCTCAGGGGTTACTGCATTCAGGAATTACTCCTGGCAGTGCTCAGGGGATGCCTGAGGATCAAACCATATGATTGAGGTCCTCATATGGGATGCCGAGGATCGAACCCAGGTCACCCACTTGCAAGGCAAACACCCTACCTGCTATGCTGTCCCTCTGGCTCTTGAAATCACATTTTAAATATGGCAGGAAACAGGCCTCTCTTCCAAAGACATCTCAAGGTTTTGGAGACAGGGGATGTCAGCCCTCACTGTAAACAGCAACTCCGGGCTGCCATGGGGGTTACTTTTGCCTTCCCAAACATCTCTTCAGGCAGGTGAACTCCAAATGTGATCTCAATGCCCCTGCACACGTCCACTCTGCCCTCTCTTTTCAGTGCCTGACATATCCAGAGATGGAGCTAGGTTGGACAAAGGCTTAGGAAGAACAGTGTCTATTGCTGAGCAGACAGGGAGGACAGGACACTGGCTTCCATATAGCTCTGTATGGTGTGTATTGACAAGCCGAGGTCTGGGGCCCTGACCTCTCCCTCCCACAAAAGCAATAGGAGAGAGAGTTCAGAAGAGAGAGCAGAAGCTATGAGGGAGATAAGTCTGAGCCCATGAGTGATCCCCCATCCCCAGCACCATGCGTGGAGCAGCCACTGAGCACTGCTGGTGTGGTCCCCAAACAAACAACAATCCCCTTGTGCCCACCTCTTGCCAATGAGTATGTTCTCAGTGGTGCGGTTGTCCTGGGATTTTACAGCTGGTTGTTCCCCTGACTGGTTAGAAATTACACACCACAACCAACTCTCCCCTCACCCCCTGCCCCCCATCTCTTCTAACTGACCACTTTCTCCCAACATCAATTCTGAGTGCTTGCTATTGATTTTTGATGGAAGGCCAGTTGTTAAGTGTTTGCCTTTTGTTCTCCTCTCCTTCCTCTTTCCCTCCTTCCTTTTTAAATATCTCTCCTTCCTTCCATTTCCATTTTCTCTCTCTCTCTCTCTCTCTCTCTCTCTCTCTCTCTCTCCCCCCTTTGTTCTTGCCCAGGGTCTTGAATATCGCCTTCTTTCTTACTCGATGTGTAAGTTTTTACACTTTCATTAAACTTTTTGAGTTTTAGTTTCGTCATCTTTTTGCCAGAAGCCACTGCGTCCTTTGGAATTGTGTGGAGACGGCTCTTTCTCCAGGACCAGCCATCTGCAATGGGAATGATACCAGACAAACGCTGAATGAATCTACTTAGGTGAAGTACCTAGAGAAATCAGATTCACAGAAATCGAAAGTAGGATGGAAGTTTGGGGAGTGAAGGATGGGGAGACAAGAACTGAAGATTCCGTGCTGAAAGAGTTTAGGATTTCCATTCTGGGTGGTGACAAAAGGTCTGGAGATAGGTGGTGACAATGACTACACAATAACGCAAACGTTCTTGGTGCTACTGAGCTGCACTGAAAAACAATAAAAGCAAATGGGTAGAACAGAAAGAATAGAAAAGAAAGGGATGGGCATGTACTTGGCACGTTGAAGCCCTGGGTTTAACCTTCAGCACCACGTGGTCCCTGAGCACTGCCAGGAGCAAACCTGAAGAAACTTTGGTGACTCCAGAGCACCTCACTGGGAATAGTCCCTGAACACCACTGGCATGGCCTTTTGAGAAATAATAATAATAATAATAATAATAATAATGATGATGATAATAATAATAATAATAATAGGGCCGGAGTGATAGCCCAGAGGGTAGGGCATTTGCCTTGCATGCGGCCGGACTGTACCGGCCCGGGTTCGATCCCCGGCATCCCATATGGTCCCCTGAGCATTGCCGGGTGTGACCCAAAAAAGCAAAAAATAATAATAATAATAATAATAATAGTAGTAGTAGTAGATGAAAATGGGAACTACAAGGGGGCCAGAGTAAAGGAGCTAAGATACATGCCTTGTGTGTATCAGCTGACCCAGGTTTGATCCTTAGCTCTGTGTGGAGTCACTAGCTACCCTTGGAGGCCCCTAAGTGGCACTGGGGTGGCTCCGGTGATCACCATTATCGCATGACTCTGTTGAATTTCTTTCCTGATCGGTGGAGAATCACCAGAAGGCTCTTCAGGGTCTTCTGGCCCTTCACGGGAAGACCCCCTTATATACATCCATGCAATAAAATAATGTCATGATTCTAGATAAACAAAAACTTCTATTCGTTGGCCCAGATGGCAGTTTGCTTGTTTGGGGACCACACCCAGTGGTTCTCAGGGCTTACTCCTGGCTCTGTGCTCAGGAATCACTCCAAAAGGTGCTTTAGAGACCATATGGGGTATCAGGGACTGAACCCGGGTCTTATACATCAGGGAAAGTGCCCTGCCTGTCGGGTGCTCCGCCGGGTCCCCGACAGTGCCGGGAAGCGAAGTTCCCTTCTACCTCCGAGCCGGCGAGGAATGGATGAACACTCAGGAATCCGATACAGTTTTAAAAGGCTTTTACTTATCACAGGTTCAGGCATACAAATCAGCAAAAGGAAAAACCCAATGCTTAGGATTCCAGGCTAGAACCCCAGCCACGTGTAGGCCAAGATGGCGACCACCACGTGTAAAGGCTTCCAAGGGGAATAAACGCTCACAAGGCGAGATCCCACAGGGAAGAAGACCGGGAGAGCGGGAACCGGCTAGTTTATACCCATGCAACTCAGACCTTCCTCCCATTATTATGGAAAGCAGGGAGGGTCCAATGCCCTTAGGTAATCCCTCCCTGCATCTCACCTAGGGCCTTCACTGTGCTAATGTTTTGAGCCGGGAATGCCTTTGAAATGTAGAGAAGGGGGTTTCTGAGATGGCATGTCACGGTACCAAAGATCAACACCAATGCCAGTTAAATATTTCTCCAAGCCTTCACAAGTCTCCTCTACTTCATTGTAGTTTTATATTTTATCAGGGAGCCATGCTTGTTTGTTTGGAAGCAAACAGCATTTCTCTCTGGTCTAATTACTTAGGTGTCCTACGTGGCCAGGCTAATATGCTGGTAAGATCTAGCTAGTCCCACGATGATTGTGATAGCATGGGAGAATATTTATACCAGCTAGTACAGCATACATGGTCGGATAAACTGCCACATTTAGACTACCCCCCTTATCTACACAGTGATTTGCGGGAGGCAATCCAGAGCAGATGCAGCGGCCCTTAGGAGTCCTGCAACACCTGCCCACTGTACTATCTCTCTGGCCACAATACATATTTTTCAGATTTTGATAAGCCTTTGTATGATTTTCTAAAGCAAAGTTATTTTTACAGGCTCAACTATAAGTTCAATGCAAGCTTAGCCTCAAAGCAGATGTTTCTGTAAGCATGCTTCCAGGCTCTCTCTGCCATACTGTAGCCAGCACCCCCTCTAATGCTCATTCACCTGGAGCTCACTCCCTCGTGGGGACAATATATCTGTTTTCCTACAGGATTGATTGTAAGGAATTTCCTAATCAATACTCATCAGAGAGTTTGCCCTCATTACATTGAAAAGGTCAGCAAATGACGATGTGAGTTTACTTAATTTCATCATTTTTTATGGTGTCATCCTAGGCCATGTCCCCTGCACAGGCCTTGTGGATGCTAAAGATCTATTATCCAGCATCACATACATCTCACACCATCATACACTCAGCTGCTTCTTGTCACTTGTCACTTGCCTTCCAATTGTTCATCGATTTGCTTGAGTGGGCGTCAGTAATATCTCCATTTGTTGTGAATGAGGTCCATTATTGTTACTGTTTTGGGCATATTGAACACACCACAGGTAGCCTGCCAGGCTCTGCTGTGGCTCTGGGTTCATCCCAGGAGCCCAATCTTTTCTATGTCAGACCATCAACCATCCCGGGCTCATGAGGCACAGCCCTGGGTATAGACAAGCCTGTCTCTTGTCTGTCACCTGCCCACGCAGCCGGGCACCACAGCCACACCTGCAATACCTCAAGGGGCAGCTGCTTCTTACATTAAAATAAATTAAAATTATTTTTTTTGGGCCACACCTGGTGATGCTCAGAGGTTACTCCTGGCTCTTTGCTCAGGAATTACTCCTGATGGTGCTCGGGGACCAGATGGTATGCTGGGGATAGAACCTGGGTCAATCGTGTCCAAGCAAATGCCTTACCCTCTGTTCTATTGCTCCAGTTCCCTAAATTATAATTATTAAAAATAAAATAAATTTAATTCATAAGAGTCAGTTCAACTTGGTTTAAAGCCCCATGAGTCACATAGTTCCATCTGCTCATAGAATGCCTCAATATAAGACTGATTTCTTGACAAAGACATAACTCTGTGTGTGTGTGTGTGTGTGTGTGTGTGTGTGTGTATTCCTGCCATACTCAAGTTTCCTCAAACTTTTTTTTTTATTTTGCTTTAGGGTCATACCTTGCAATGCTCAGGGGCTACTCCTGGCTCTGCACTCAGGAATTACTCCTGGTGGTGCTTGGGGTAGGGGGACCATATGGGACTCGGGAATTGAACCTGGGTCAGCCACTTGCAAGGCAAATGCCCTCCCTGCTGTACTATTGCTCCGGCCCCTCCTCAAACTCTTTTGGGTGAGAGTGAGTGGAGCAGCAGTTGTGGAACAAGGAAGCTTTAGGGCTTCCAAACCTCATCCCAGTTCATCTTCCACCTCCCTCCCTGCTGTGACAGTTGACCTGGAAATGCTCACAACAGGACTATTAGTAATTAATTATACCAGCTGTCATCTGTTAAACACTTACTGTGGGTTGGTCTCATTTTAAGTCCTTTACGTTTGTGTCAGCTCATTCTTCTCTTGTAGCTACTTCATGAGCATTATGCTCATGGTGCAGCAGGGGAAACTGAGGCACAGAGAACCTGAGTAACCTGTGATCACAAAGACTGTAGGAAATTAAGCTGATTCCTAACCTGGACAGTCCATGCTATCTGTGTGGCCCTCACCAGTGCTTCAATACCATTCCAGAATCCAGAATTGCTCAATACTTAGAGGGGAGAATAACCCCAAGTTCAGATTCAGTAACTCTTTTTTATGGGGGAATTGGACAAACCCTGGTTGGTTGTTGTTCTTGGGGCCCACAGAAATCTTGGTAGTGCTCAGGGGTTTATTCCTGACTCTGTGCTCAGGAATGCTCTCAGGGAACTCAGGGGACCACGTGGCAGTGGGGACCAAACCTAGAGTTCCTGTGTGGAAAGTAAGTGCTGAGCTTGTTGTAGTAATTCTCCAATCCTATATGAGTCACACACACACACACACACACACACAAACACACACAGAGTTATGTCTTTGTCAAGAATTCAGTCTTATGTTGAGGCATTCTATGTGAGCAGATGGAACTATGTGATTCATGGGGCTTTAAACCAAGTTGAACTGACTCTTATAAATTAAATTTATTTTATTTTTAATCACTTGATCACTTGAATCCCGTTATTCATTGATTTGCTCGAGCTGGCACCAGTAACATTTCCATTGGACCCTATCACGTGCCAACGTAGCCCAATGGCATCTGGTTGATTCAGGAATATGAAGAGCCTCAAACCATTCTTCAGGGTCTTGACAAGGAAGTCTGACCATCTTGTAGGAGGGCGGCCACGTGATCTTTTGACATCCCGTGGGATCCAGTCGGTAATGGCTCTAGTCCAGCGGTTGTCTCCAAATTGCATTATTATTATTTTTAATAATTATAATTTATAATGTAGGGAGCCAGAGCAATAGCACAGAGGGTAAGGCAGGTTCGTGCTAGGGATCAAATTCAGGACCTAACATATGCAAGGCAAGTACTGTATCACAGACCTTTACCCAACTGGCATTTTAATACACTCCTAAGCATGCTAGGCTGGGGGTTAGGGAAGACCTACTGAAAGCCACCGACACTAACAAGGCCAGAAAGCACCACGTCACCGCATCTGGAGTGCAGCAACAGCAACACTCGGGCTGGAGAGATGGTGCTGCCGGTAAAGCACTTCCCTTGCATGCAGCTGAACCAGGTTTGTTGTTGTTGTTGTTGTTGTTGTTTCTTTTTGGGTCACACCCGGTCATACTCAGGGGTTACTCCTGACTCTTCACTCAGGAATTACTCCTGGCGGTGCTTGGGGAACCATATGGGATACCGGGGATGGAACCCGGATCAGCCGCATGCAAGGGAAACGACCTACCCACTGTGCTATTGCTCCATCCCCAACTGAACCAGGGTTGATCCCAGGCACCACTTATGGGTCCTTGAGCATTCCCCGGAGTGACCACTGAGTGCAGATCTAGTTTTAAGCCCTAAGTACAGCTATGTGTGGCCCAACAACCAAAATAGGAAAGAAGATAAGAGAGAAAAAGAAAAGCAGCACTGAAAGGGGGAGCCCTCTTCAAGTCAGGGATCTGAGTCACCAAAAGATCCGCTGAAATCATGGGCAGGGGTGGTTTCTAGTCAAGGCAGTGCTGGGATTGAAACGGGGCTGGCCACATGCAAGGCAAGTACCTTGCCCCAACCCCTGTTCTATCTCTCTGGTCCCTCTTTCCCTCTTTTACAAAGTTTTTCCTTCTATGTTCTTTTACAATTTATCCAACCCTACGCATCTGTGAAAAACAGTAAAGAGGTCCAGTTTCAGGCTTTCTGTTTGCTGTGGGAATCAACTTGTTATTATCATAAAGCTTAATGGTAATTATGGTCAATTACTGTCGGGGATGCCACTGGGGTCCCCGACAGTGTCAGGACAGAAGTTCTCTTCTACCTCCGAGGACGCTGGAGGAACAGATGAAAACTCACGAGTCCGGTGCAGTTCCAAAAAGGCTTTCAATAGTACAAAAGCTCTTCCACAGCACTCCAATATAATGAAAAACTCTAGCTCTTGTCCGAACTAAGACCATACAGAAGAGTCTAAGTCTCCCACCAAAGAGAGAGGATCTCACCCAAGATGAGTCCTACCCAGAAGAAGGAGCAAAAGGCCAAAGAGCAAAAAGCCAAAAGCCGCAGGAGCCAAAAGCCGAGCGAAAAGGTGAAGGGGCCTCAAGTCAGTCCCCTTATATCACTAGATCACTAGATTCCCATCCATCATCTATTTGCTAGAGCGGGCACCAGTAATATCTCCATATGTCCTGTCTCATGCTAGTAGAACCCAAAGGCATCCGCTTGCTCCAGGAACATAAAGAGCATCAAACCATTATATTAGGTCATGGGAATGAACTAATATAAATGTTACTGGAATTTGGCATATCAAATACAACACGAGCAGCTTGCCAGGCTTGCCGTGCGGGTGGCATACTCTTGTAGTCACCTCTAAATAAAGCATTTATTGATGAACTGCGTGGCCACTAACGGCCACGTGAGCCAGGCTGTGATAGTCTGGTCTACTGGGTGGAGTTGTGACAAGAGGGAAGTCCGGATGTGGAAAATGGCAGCCCCCATGGAGTAGGGGGTGTCGTCTGGCTTGTTGTGAGGCTCTGCTGGGGTGGCAGGCCAGGGCTAGAACCCGCCAGGCCTCCCGGTGCCTCATGAGCGGCTAGGCACAGGGAGAGCAAGAAGCAACTCTGCCACATGTCTGAGAGTCTCTGGTTCAGCATACCTGGGCCGGATTGAAAAAACTGCTGCAGGGTGGGTGTTGATGATCCGGGCTGTGATAGACTGGTCTGCTGGGTGGAGGTGTGATGAGAGGGAAGTCCGGATGTGGAAAACGGCCTCACCCATGAAGTTGGGGGGGGTCGTCTGGCTTGTTGTGAGGCTCTGCTGGGGTGGTGTATATAAGTCCCCTTATATACACCAAAGTGATGGGATTTGTGACAGGAAGGGTCATGTCAACAAAGAACCCTAAACAGAGTGTAGAAGAGCAGTGCCACACCCTATTGCAGGTATAAAGAAAGGTTATGCCAAGGACTAATCCCGAGATTATCTCTTATGTAAAACACTGAGAGAGAGAGAGAGGGCTGATATAAAGTAATACATCTTAATTTCATGAGCTTCATGTAATCTAGATGGTACCCACAAGCTCCTTCTTATTATTATCTGCACCAGGGTGATTCTGAGTATCTTGTTCTCGTGTACTGAAAGGGTCACTCTCGCCTGCTTAGAGCAAACTAGTATGATCCTTCCTAGTCTTCCTATAGTCTCAACATAGCCAGGGTGGTAGTCTCCTGGTAAATTCTGTCCCACGCTGGGTGCAGTGGGTATAAAGAGGAGCTGTGCCCAATCTAGAAAACATAGAAGTCTTAGTAGATGTATAAGTCAGAAGTTATCCAGTCAAGGTGACTTCTGTAACTGTCACACCCTCTATCGGTGTTTACATAGAATAGAGGTCTCGTTAGAACGAATCTTGGCTTAAACAGATTAAGCTGTGAGTGGACAAAACAACAAAGCTCCCAGATTAGCTAGATCTGTCATCCAACAAATTACCATTGGCCATAAGAGTCAATGTTTAAGTCTGGAGAGGAAGGAAAAGAGAAAGATAGAGAAATGGAAAGAAATAAAGAACCTGCCATGGAGGAGGGCTGGGGGAGGGGGAGGGAACCGGGGACGTTGGTGGTGGGGAGATGGGCACTGGTGGCGGGATGGGTGCTGCTACACTGTATGACCAAAACCCAAATATGAACTTTTAATTGTATATCTTTGTAATTGTAAAAATAAAAAAAATTAAAAAAAAAATAAATAAAACATTTCAAAGGGAGATATTTTTATGGGGGGTTTTGTTAACTAAATTGCAGCTGACTATATTGTAGTCAAAGGTTTGCAAATATAAAAATAAAATATATGTCTAAATATCATAAAATATAAAATAAACTCTAAATATAATAAAATATGAAAAAAAAGAGTCAATGTTTAAAAAGCTACTCACAATGTTGAAAAGCTACTTGCTACAGCAATCCTTGACTTGCTTCTCAGTTAAGGATTTTGTGTAATTTGGCAGTATAGGAACAAATTCATAATTCCCAGGTCCATAAAGAGGGTTATATCTATATATAACCTGGACAGACTGGTGGTACCCTTTCCTAATTGCTTCCCAATACTGCTGTGGCTTTCCACATTACTGGTTACCCAGCAGAATCTACCTTGCCCACGGAGCCATCCAGTTATTTAGGTACAGCGGCGTAGTGAGGCAGAGCGGATCCAAGCCTGTTTCCCTCCTGGGGAATAAGATGTGGAGTCAGCACTATTAGTGACTGGTCTAAAAAGAAACACGTGACCAAGTCCTGGCCAATGAGCTGGTGAAGGAAAACTTCTGAGGCTTCTGGGAAAGATTTTGCTTCATGACAAAAGTAGAGAGAAGTATTCCACTTCTGTCCACTTTTATTTTCCCTCCTTCCTTTCCATTCATTGTCGCGGTGACTCAGGTGGCACACACGCCTGGTTGTGGTGCTCACATATTCCTAGCTGTTGTGCTCATTGAAGGCTGCCCCACTTCTGCTGTGTTTCCACACGTGCTCGCAAAGTCACACTTCTTGGCTATGACGCTCAAGGACATTCTGGATTAGAGCTCACCAGGGTCAATTTAGTGCTCATGCACTTGCTTATTCCCATCTTTTTTTTTTTTTTTTTGCCAAAATAGGTGTTTTGTTTGGGACCACGCTCTGCAGGTGCTCAGGTGTGACTCCAGGCGTTGCTTGAAGTACAATATGCGGTGCTGGGGATTCAAGTTGAGGTCAGTGGACTGCAAGGCAAGCGCTCTGCCCCCTTTGCTATCTCTCCAGTCCCCACACATATTTTAAGGACCCTTCCCAGGGACCACACTCTTAGCTGTGGCGCTCACACACACCTGGCAATGGTTGAAAATGGCTTGTGGCCCCAGAAACCACAGTGGACAACACAGCCAGGACCAAGTGGTGGCACCAGGGGTTGAACTCTTGACCTTACTTTTGAAAGCAGGCATTGGATCTCCTGAGCTATGCCCCAGTTCTTTGAGTTTCTTTTCCTCATTGCAAATCTTTGTAACCCTTGTTTCATTTGCAAAATAATTTTTTAAAGAGTATGATAAATCATTAACTAATGATTTGGGCAAGGCTGTTGGTCTCTGTAAAATAGTCTCTGTAAAATTGGTCTCTGTGAAATGATAGAAAGATCAGAGTTCTGCAGGGTTAGCTCTCTAGCAGTTGCCCAAGAGGGGTCAGGAATCAGAATGCTCAGAGTCCACTGCTAGGGACAAAGGCCACCTGGCTCTCATCCATATCTCTGCCTAGTGACTGGGCCCTGGACCTTGGCCCAGTTATCTGATGTGCTATTCTCAATTACTGTAGTTCTATAATGAAATAGCATGTGAAGTCTCAGATAGTCTTGCACATTAACTTCCCACAAGCCCCTGGTCATTAAGATTCAAAGTATCTGACGTGTTTAACTGGACAAATCCTTACCTAGCAGGCAGACTTTCTGGATTATAGGTGTATCTGTGGGCTACATTGAGGCTGTTCCTATCATGTAGTTGCTACTACTATTGTGTATCACCAAGTTCGTTAAGAAACAGGAACCTGGGACCAGCGAGACAGTTCAATGACAAAGACACTTGCCTTGCATGCGGCTGACCCAGGTTTGATCCCCAGCACCTCATATCATCCTCTGAACACCTCCAGGAGTGGTCCCTGAGCAGAAGTAAGTCCTATGCTTCGGGTCTCAGACTGTGCCTTGGCATCCTAAAAGGAAACCCCCCCCACCCATGGTGTCAGAGCCTCCACCAGGCCCTGCAGTACCACCAATAGATAGAGAGACGGAGGCCACCAGTTGGGCAGGGAGTTATTTTTTTTCTTTTGTTTTGTTTTATTTTGTTTTGTTTTGTGGCCTGCTGAGGACCTCCAGGTGGATGAGTCATGTTGAGCTGCGATGCAGGGGTCGGGAGCTCCGACCAGGGGGAGAAGAACCCCAAATGACTCACGTATCCTATGCGCTCCCCCAAACACTGGAGCAGGTGGGGGCGCTCCTGCATCTCGCTGGCTTTGGGGGCAGGATCTGGAGTCCCGTGGAAAGCAGGGGCCTGGCACACACTGGTCTTTGGCAGAGATTTTGTAGTTCAAGTAACCAGACATTCAAGCACATTTGATGAAGGGTTCCCTGAGGCCCTGAGCCGGAAGGAGCACAGTGAGGTGAGCCACGGGGGTGTGCCGAGGCAGGGACGATTTGGATCCCTCCAACCTACCTTGAAAAGCAGGGCACTCTGCTTGAAAGTGCGCCCTGACTATGCTGTATCTTCACCTTAAGTCTGAGTCCCTTACTGGTGGCACGCTGAATCCTTCATCATTTTCAGGAACTTAGTAATTTAAAATAAATTATTTCTTTTTATTTATTAAACATTCTCTTTTTAGGGAGCGATAGTACAGTAGATAGGGTGTTTGCCTTGAACGCAGGTTACTTACGCTTGATCCCGGCATCCTATATGGTCCCCCGAGCCAGGAGTAATTCCTAGTGCAGAGTCATGAGTAACTCCTGAGTATTCACAGGTGTCACAGGTGTACCATCCCCCCCCCCAAAAAAATTATGGATGTTGGAGAGACATAGTACATTGGGCAAGGTTCTTGCCTTCTACATGGCCAACCAACGGTTTGAACCTAGCATCCTATATGGTTTCCAGAGCTCACCAGGAGTAATTTTTGAGCACAGAGTATGGAAAAACCCTGAGCATCACTGGGTATGACCCCAAAAAAGCTAAAAAAATTTTGTCTTTCTTTTATTTTTTGGGTTTTAAGCCAGAGAATGAATCTAAGTCAGATTGAACCTAAGTCAGAGAGTATTCCACTTGCACGGCAGAGCCTGGCAAGCTCTGTATTTGACATGCCAAGTACAGTAACGATGATGGGCCTCATTCCCATGACCTGACAGAATAGTTTGAGGCTCTTAGTGTTCCTGTAGTGAGCAGATGCCCTAGGGCTACACTAGCTCTCAACAAGGATGAATGGAGACGTTACTGGTGCCCACTTGAGCAAATCGATGATCAACAGGAAGACAAGTAATACAAGTGATTTTATTTTGGGGGGGTTTTAGGCTGGAGATTAAACCTAAGTCAGATGCTTGTAAGGCAGGCACTCTACCTGCTATATGTATAACTCCAGCCCCAAATCATTACTTTTCAAAGGGACAAATATTTAAGAAATTCCTGAGGCCACATAAAGAATCCTTTTTTTCCTCTTTGGGAAAAAAAAAAGAAGTAAGTCCTAAGTATCATTAGGTGTGCCTCCTAAGAAAAAGAAACAGAAAGATAAAGAAAAGAAACAGGGGTCATATCATCAACTTTGGAAATGGCTTTGTATTCTCAGGATTGGGGGTTACATCTAGAGATCTTGAAACAGATAATTCACCGACTTTGGGTTTATAGATGGACTCTCTAACCTGGAGACCTGCTGGTATAGTTATTAGTCTGTATGTGATAAAAAAAAAATCAGCTGGCTCAAGCCACAGACTTCAGGCCAGAAATGGGTCAAAGGAAACTTATGGCAGAGCTTGCTACACACAGCATTGCCACACAGCATTGCCCCACATCATGCGGTTCCTCCCAAAGTAACCAAGCAGATTGCCATACAGTTTAGGATTCTGAATTGTTTCTTGTCTTTGCTTCTCTTTGTGGGTTTTTTTAAAGCCTCCTTCAAAGCTTTTCACAATGAGCTCTTTATTTTTTAAATCTATTTTTAGGGCCCCACCCAGCAAAGTTCAGGGGGTTACTCCTGGCTCTGCACTCAGGAATTACTCCTGGCAGTGCTTGGGGGACCATATGGGATGCCGGGATCGAACCCGGGTTGACCACATGCAAGGCAAATGCCTTACCTGTTGTGCTATTGCTCCGCCCCAGCTCTTTCTATCTAGCCAGCCACCAAGAGTTAGCCAGTGCTACTTCTCATAATTTAATGAATGCAAACGACAGCCATGTTGAACCAATGATGCATGTCCATTCTGCTGCATACCTTGCAGGTTCCCACCCCTGATTTCCCACACTCCATCCTTTGGGCCATCTGTCAGGTTCCCTTCTTTGTACATTCAGTACATATCAGATCTTTTATTTATTTATTTTGTGAAGGAAAGTAAGTTTTATTGAGACTTATTTAGAAAGATGTGAGGGGAGAGAGAGGGAAGAGCATGTTCAAGAGAGAATAGACTCCTCTAAGGGGGTGGAGAGAGAGACAAAAGAGAGAGGGAGAGAGAGAGAGAGTGAAAATTGCCTGCCATAGATGCAGGCTGGGGAAGGGGGAATCAGGGGACATTGGTGATGGGAACGGGCACTGGTGGAGGGATGGGCGCTGGAACACTGTATAACTGAAACCCAAATATGAACACTTTTGTAACTGTATATCTCATGGTGGTATAATAATTTTTTTAAAAAAGAGATAATAGACTCCTCTAGAATAGAAAGGGGCAAAGAAACATTGAGACAATCCAGCAAAATACGCACTCAAGGGAGAACATGGGCTTGAAGAGTGAGTCCAAATCTTTTATTTCTCTATATGATTAAGGCATATGCAAAGTAAAGTAAAAATTTTACTCTGTTAGTGTTCTGGGACCTGGATAAGGAAACATGTTCAGGGAAAGATCTTTATTACATCTCTGATAATCCCATCCCTTTCCCTACCTCCCTTATATTTATTATTTTATCACTATTTCTTCACTCCCAACAATTAACCTGAACTATTAGCTACAAATTAATGTACATTTTGCTTTTTATTACCCTTACCCTGAGATGACTAGAACTTTATTGCCTACTCTATGATTTTTTTTCCCTTTAAAAGGAAGATTCCATGACTTCAACTACTTTTTTAAAAAATTGGGTAGAAGTCTCAATCTGTGTTCAGGGGGACCCCAGGAACCATTCCCAGAAAAACCCTCCACTCCCTCCAGCCAACCAGGCCAGTGGTCAGTGCTAGGGCCCTTCTAGGCCATGCTGCTTAGCTTTGCAGTTCAATCCACCCTGATAGTGGTGGCCTCTGGTGCTACGGCAGGCCACGTTGGGGGTCATGTGGTGCTGGCCGCCAATTTGGGATCAGTCGCATGAAAGGCACACACCCTAATCCCTGTATGATCTCCCTGATGCCTAAAAAGCACTTTCTTGGCCTTGGACGCGGCTGGGGAAGCTGGAACTCCACTTTCCCCAGGCTCAGCTGACCATGGGGCTCCCAGGATGACAGATGGGTTTTGGGAGAGGGCCCATCACCTCTGGGGGTCCTGGAAGCAGCCGGATGAGACTCGCCCACCACCCTAGCCACCACCTTCGCTGTCCGGACACTGGGATACTGCCTCACGACCAGATTAACAGAGCAAAACCAGTTCGAGCCCAGGTAGGCAGCTCCCAGAAGCGGGTATCACTGGGAATTCGTCAGATGGAGTCAGGGGTCGGCCCTTCCCCCTCCATTTGGGGGAGGAGCTGCCCTGGGGCGACCAGCCATAGCATGTGGGGCCTCGGATATAGCTGGGGAAGCTGGAACTCCGCTTTCCCCAGACTCAGCTGACCATGGGGCTCCCAGGAGGACTCCCAAAATCCCAGATGGGTTTTGGGGTGGGCCCATCACCTCTGGGGGGGGTCCCAGAAGCAGCCGGATGAGACTCACCCACCACACTAGCCACCACCTTCGCTGTCTGGACGCTGGGATACTACCTCACGACCAGATTAACAGAGCAAAACTACTCCGAGCCCAGGTTGCGCGACCACGCAGTCCATCAAAATAGTGGAAACAGTAATGTCCTTTAATGCACTGCATTCTACAATGTGCAGGAAAATTTGAAGGGTGGGAGAGATAGAGAGGAGAGATAAGACATACAGAACCCGCCAAGTAGTTGAGGTAAGGGAGGGGGAGGGAGGTAGGGACATTGGTAATGGGAGATGGGTTTGGGTAGAGGGATGGGTGTTGGAACACTGTAGAACCAAAACACTGTAGAACCAGAACACTGTAGAACATGAGCATCTTGCAATTGTATGTCTAAAAGTGGTGTAAATTGGGGACATTGGTGGTGGGAAATGGGCACTGGTGGAGGGCGAGGTGCTGGAACACTATGTGACCAAAACCTCCAAACATGAACAACATTGTAATTGTATATCTCATGGTGGTATAATAAAATATTAATAAAAAAGAAACAAAGGGGGAAAAAAAGCACTTTCTTGGTCCTTTAGATAACTTTATTCTAGATAATCAGGGCATCATATTAACATTTTTTAAACTTTATTTAAACACCATGATTTACAAAGTTGTTCACAGCACAGTTGTTTCAAGTATTCAGAATTCCAACACCAGTCGCACCACCAATGTACCTTACCACATCCAAAATCCTCATAATTCCTCACCCCCTCCCACATGCCTGCTCCATAAGCAGGCACTAGTTATATTGTAAAAGGCATTTTTAGATATCTACTCCATGTCTGTTATAGAGGTTGATTTGTGCCTTTCAAAAGATACATGAAAATCCCAGCCACTGTGCATGATAGTTGGGTCTTTTCTAAAGTGGTTTCATAAAGATGAGATCCTAGAGGATTAGGATGTACCCCAAACCAGTGACTGACAGCCTTATGAGAAGGGAGAACTTTATTTTTTTTAAATTTTTTTATTATACCACCATGAGAACAACATTACAAAGATGTTCATAATTGGGTCTCAGTCATATATTGTTCCAGCACCCATCCCTTCACCAGTGCCCCATTCCCACCACCAATGTCCCCACATTCCCCCCTCTCCCAGCTCCAGAGCAGGCATTTCTTCCTTCGCCTCCCTTTCTCTCTGTCTCTCTCCGTCTCTCCTTCATCTTCCCAATCCTTATTATACCATGTGATATATAGAATTACAAGGATGTTCATAATTGGGTCTCTACAATACAGTGTTCCAGAATCCATCCCTCCACCAGTGCCAATTCCCACCACCCAATTCCCAAACACACCCACCCAAACCCTGCCTGCTCCCATTGCAGGAGCAATTTACTTATCTATCTCTTTGTCTATGTCCCTGTATTTCCCAATCTCTCTTCTATTACACTTTATGGCTTGTAGAGAAGGGAGAACTTTAGAGATACAGAAACAGGAATCAGGGGAAGCAGACCAGGTGTAGATGGGGCAGAAAGTGGATTCCTGAAGCTACAAGCCCGAGAATGTAAGGATGGTAAAGGCCCCCAGAAACTATGAGAAGAAAGTCTCAGGCACTGCCAAGAGCACTGTCCAGTTTTGCTCTTAGAGCCTCTAGAACTAGCAGGCAGCACATCTCAGTAGCCTGTAACCACCTGGTATGTAAAGCCTAGTTATGGCAGCTCTGGGCACAAACACAACAGCCAGCTTGGCAATGAGATGTAATGATAAACAACTCACTACTACCATCAGGCCCCAACAGTGTAAGAGAGGATGGAGGTGTGTGTATGTGTGTGTGTGTGTGTGTGTGTGCACACGCCTGTGTCCATGGATGGAACCCAGGACCTCACAAGTGTAAGGGGGCTATGCTACCACTGAGTCACAGACAACTGTGGACTCAAGTTCTTTTTTTTTTTTTTTTTTATTTTTACAATTACAAAGATATACAATTAAAAAGTTCATATTTGGGTTTTGGTCATACTGTGTTTCCAAGTTCTTAAGAAAAAAAAGCTAAATCTAAATCTGTACTCATGATAGAGATGATTAAAAAAAAGGAGGGAATAATTACTTAACTGGGTATAAGAAAAGCTTTGCAAAAAGTATGAGTTTTCTTAATTATTTAAAACATTTTTTTCTTTTTTTTTAAATATGGAATGCTTCACAAATTCATGTGTCATCCTTATGCAGGGGCTATGCTAATTTCTCTGTATAGTTCTAATTTTAGCTGATGCCCTGCCAAGGTGAGCACTAAAATATTTTCTTTCTATGCAAAAAGAGCTGGCCATTTTTAGTGAATCTTTATTCCCTTCCATTTTGTCTTCAGTTCCTATCTCTCCTCCCCTTTCAACTGTGCTAATGAGCATATACATCTCCAGTCACCCTTTTGATACTCTGGTATTTCTGTTTCTCCAAGCTCAGAGGAGGAACCATATTGATATGTAAATACATGCTACTGTTGTTAAGTTGGCAAAAAACAAGATCATGTTGTCAATGTTTTATTCTCTCCACAAAACCTCACAGAAACCTCCCATTTTCATTGATGTTGTTTCAAATGATTCATTTATTATTTCATTCTGTTTTTGTTTTGGCAGCCACACCCATTGTGCTCAGACTCTACCATCAGTGCAGTGCTTCCCAGACAAGCATCCCTCAGAGACCTCTGTACAAGTTTTTAGTTGTTGGAGACTAGCATTCATTCTTTATAAATGTTGAGATTAATGGTCCTGGAATGGTGCTGGTATTGAACCCAAAGACTCACTTATGCAAGGAAAGAACCTCTCCACTGAGCTACACCCTGGACCCCAGAAGATGATGAACTTGGAGACCTGTGAGACAATCAAGTGACAATATTTAGTTGACTTGAAGGTCATGATCCTGGGTTTGGTACTTAGTAGCTTTAAGAATCATTGTGTGTGTGGGGGTGGGATGGGGGCAGTACAGTAGGTATGTTACTTGTCTTGCATGGGTCTGACCCAGGTTCAATCCCCAGCATCCCATATTGTTCCCATAGCCTAGAGTAATCCCTGAGTGCAGAGCCAGAAATAACCCCTGAACACTGACGGTGTGACCTCAAAACACTTGATCACTTGACATCCCGTTATTCATTGATTTGCTTGAGCAGGTGCCAGTAACATTTCCATTTGACCCTATCACGTGCCAGTGTGGCCCAATGGCATCTGCTTGCTTCAGGAATACAAAGAGCCTCAAACCATTTGTTCAGGATCTTGATGAAGAAGTCTGACCATCTTGTAGGTGGGCGGCCACGTGATCTTTTGACATCACCTGGGAACCAGTCGGTAATGGCTCTAGTCCAGCGGTCATCTCTAAATCGCATAACATGTTGAGCCCATCTGATTTTCAATGGCTTGGCAAACAAGACAGCGTCTCTGACTCTGGAACAGCGACGGAGGTCGGAGCTCCGATTCCTTCTTTCACTTGAGTGAGGCGTGATATTCCAAGCATAGCTCTTTTCGATTCCTCTTTGGGAGACCCGAATAGACCTCAAAACAAAAGTAAACTAAATAAAGAATTATTGGGAATGTGTAGTCATAATTTTTTTTCAAAAAAAATCACTGGGAGGGGACCAGAGTGATAATACAAATGGTAGTGTATGCCTTGCACACGGCCAAACTGGGTTCTATCACTGGCATCCCATAAGGTTCCCCAAGCACCCACCAGGAGTAATTCCTGAGTGCAGAGCCAAGAGTAACCCCTGAGCATCGCGGGTGTGACTCAAAAAGAAGGTATAAAATAAATAGATAGATGGATGGATGGATGGATGGATGGATGGATGGATGGATGGATGGATGGATGGATGGATGGATGGATGGATAGATTTAAATAGATAAATGAATGAATGATGAATGAATGAATGAGTGAGTGAATGAATAAATGAATGAATGAATGAATAGAATCATTGGGAGAAGAGGAATATTGGAAGATTTTTTTTACCAGTCAGGGGTGCTGAGAAAGGTTATTCAAGACCCAGAAAGTGGAAATAACAAGAAATTGAAGCTAAAAGAAAAGAGGTTCCCCAGGAAGGAAGTAATCGGTTAGACAGAAGACAGCAGAGAGAGCATAGAGGAGCCCGTGTGTCTGCCAAGCACTGGGTGGTGACCTCGCTCAGGTTGTGTCCGTTGAATTAGGTGACCAAAAGTCAGGTTTGCTGGGGAGGGCAGGAATTTGCTTGGCTTTTTTTTTTTTTGCTTTTTTTTTTTGGGGGTCACACCCAGCAATGCTCAGGGGTTTCTCCTGGCTCTGCACTCAGGAATTACTCCTGGCGGTGCTCAGAGGACCATATGGGATGCCGGGGATCGAACCCAAGCAGGCACAGGCCGGCCACGTGCAAAGCAAACGCCCTACCTGCTGGGCTATCGCTCCGGCCCCCTTGTTTGGCTTTTTTTGGTTTTGGGGTCATACCCAATGGTGCCCAGGGATCACTCCTGGTGGGGGCTCAGGGGGCCCTATGTGGTGCTAGGGATTGAATCCTGATAGGCCCTGTGCTCCCAATATGTCAGGTTTGAATGCAGAGGGAGGGAGAGCGGCAGATGGCTCCCCTTTGTCTAAACTTCCACATCTACACGTTTCCCCTTGCCGCTCTGTGATTCCACTGTGCCACTGCATTTGGTCAATGGTGAGTCTTGGAGTGAGGAAACAGGGTAAATGGGAGGAAATATTTTGCCAATTTCTCTTTTCTGGGGGTTTTGAACTCACACCAGCTGGGTGCAAGTAACCACAACTTCCTATCTTCTGTCAGGCCAAAGAGTGGTAACAGCTCCCCTTTGCTAATCCTGGCGGTCTCTGGTGCCTCATTTGCTTCGCTGCACCCTGACTATGGCTTTGTCAACGGTTATTTATGAGCCTTCCTTGAGATCTTCATATTTAAGCATATCTTCCGGGTGCTCCCGGAGCTCTGCATGACACGAGGAAGAAGCTGGGTTGAGAGCAGAGAGCACAAGCGCGAAGACAAAGGAGGGTTTGTGGGTGGGGTTTGTTTGTGAAGAGCTAGAGAGGCTTGGCAGTATGAAAAAGGCTCAGGGCTGAGGTGTGAGGAAGGGAGAACAGGCCGGGAGCTCTTGAGAGACGCTAGCCTGGATGACATTACAGGTGGCCTCACCATGATTGCTCAAGACATTGAGAACCTGTGCTTCCAGTTTGAGCAAAATGATCCACTTGCCAGGTTGGCCCAAGGCTGTGTTGGAAATGTTGATCTTCGTTAAGGAGCTGGGGGGAAAGGAGACACAGAGGCTAAGGTGGGGAAAGAGCAAAGGTCAGGGCCTCCGCAAACCCAGGCACACCTTAGCACTCCAAGGCTCTCGTCTGAACTCCTCGTCTCATTGAACTCTCATTTCTACTCGGCCTCAGCCCCACCACCCTCAGCCAACCACCTCCTCTCTGACTGCTCTTGCAGGTCACTGGTTTGACCAGAGGCTTTGTGAGCCTCCTTTCTCTCTGTCAAAGAATAATAAGCCCCTTCCTGCCCTCCAGCCTGAATTCTCACCTTTTTTTTTTTTTGGGTCACACCCAGCAATGCTCAGGGGTTACTCCTGGCTCTGCCTCAGGTATTACTTCTGGCAGTCCTGTGTGTGTGTGTGTGTGTGTGTGTGTGTGTGTGGGTGTGGGTGTGTGGGTGGGTGTGTGTGTGTGGGTGTGGGTGGGGGGGATGGCTATGGGATGCCTGGATAGAACCTGGGTTGGCTGAGTGCAAGGCAAATGCCCTCCCCCGCTGTGCTATTGCTTTACCCCGAATTCTCACCTTCTTTCTGGCTGTGACCAAAATGTGTCCCCCAAAACTTCCTTCTGGTCACTCCTTTCCACCCTCAGACCTCAGTATAAAAGCCACTTTTTGGCAACCGGTCACTTGATCCTGACTGGATCCCTTGAACTTCGCCTTCACGGAGCTGTACTTCTTCATAGCAATCTTGACATTTTAGAATGTTTCAAAGAGGCTGAAGAGAAAGCACAAGGGTTCCGCATATGCTTTGCATGTGGTCGGCTCTGGTTCTATCCCTGGTACTCCATGGTTCCATGGACACTGCCAGGTGCAGCCCTGGAGGTCCCCAACCACTGCTGGGATGATCCAATTGATCCTCAATGCCACATGCCCCAAACATCATTACATCCTGGGGTCACTGCATTGAACTGCTGATCGGGATGGTACAAGAGGATCCCCACCCCACCCCTTGCCCCCTGAGCACTGCTTAGGTGGTGCTCCTCACAAATATCTCATTAAGGAGGAGAATTTTATTCTGGAAAGTTTTTGATTGTGCTTGTTTTTACATTTCAGTCTTTAGTCCTTCTGAAATTATTTTGTGCAGGATGGGGGCTTCTAAGTGTTTGTGCAGCACTTTGTCGGATGCTCATGCAGTCTTTCTTTCATGCACTCATCCGTTCAACAATTGTTTAATGGCACATGGCTCCTTCTGAGGCACTGTACTATGCACAAAGTTTGGAAGGAGAATATCCTTATCACAGGGCTACCAGGAAGATAATGGCTGAGCTTCTGGGCCCGGGCCTGAAGAGGATTCAGTGTACGGGGAAGCCAGCTTGAGGATGGGGAAGAGACGGGTGGGGAGGAGCAGGGCTAATGCTTTCATGATGCGGGACAATGGATAGGCTTTGGGGGTTCTGGCAAGAAGTCTGGGTTTGCTTGTTTTGTTTTCTGGTTTTCTTGAAAGAAATTTACTGAGAGGAGTGTTAGGCAAGAGAAAGTTGTGTGTGTGAGTGTGTGTGTGTGTCTGTATGTGTGTTTCAGAGAAAAAAAAATGGGCTTCTCCCGAGTGGAAAAAGCCAAGAACCACTTTGTTGTAGCCTATGAAATGACTTGATTAAAAGACATTAGCAATGGCCTGTCACCTAGAATGTTTAGGCTTTCAGTCCTCCCATGTCCCAGATGCACATTCAGCTTCTTAGTAAATCTTTGTACTGGCAGCTACTGTGCTACAGGCATTTCCAACTCAAGACAGATTGCTTCCTCCAAATCCTGATCCTCTTTTTTTTTCTATTTTATTTTCTTTATTTTTTTCACCCAAATTTTACTACACCATTTTAGACATACAATTGCAAGATGCTCATGCAGAGTTCTGGTTCCACAGCCTTCCAACACCCATCCCTCCACCCAAACCCATCTCCCATCACCAATGTCCCAACCTCCCCCCCCTCCCACACCTCAACTACTTGGCGGGTTCTGTATGTCTTCTCTCTCCTCTCTATCTCTCCTTCCCGCCAAATTTTCCTGCACATTGTGGAATGCAGTGCATTAAAGGACATTACTGTTTTCCACTATTTTGATGGACCGCGTGGCCGCAAGCGGCCACACGATCTGGGCTCAAACTGCTTTTGTTCTGTTAATCTGGTCATGAGGTAGGATCCCAGCGTCCTGACAGCAAAGGTGGTGGCTAGTGTGGTGAGTGAGTCTCATCCGGCTGCTTCCGGGACCCCCGGAGGTGATGGGCCCACTCCCAAAACCCATCTGTCCTCCCGGGAGCCCCATGGTCAGCTTAGCTGGGGGGAAAGCAGAGTTCCAGCTTCCCCAGGCTCATCCGAGGCCCGCATGCTATGGCTGGTCGCCCCAGGGCAGCTCCTGGGGGGGGCCACCAGGCTCGACAAAATGGAGGAGGGAATGGCCGACCCCACACTCCATCTGACGAATTCCCAGCAAGTCCCACTTCTGGGAGCCGCCTACCTGGGCTCGAACTGGTTTTGTTCCGTTAATCTGGTTGTGAGGTAGGATCCCAGCGTCCGGACAGCAAAGGTGGTGGCTAGTGTGGTGAGCGAGTCTCATCCGGCTGCTTCGGGACCCCCAGAGGTGATGGGCCCACTCCCAAAACCCATCTGTCCTCCCGGGAGCCCCATGGTCAGCTTAGCCGAGGAAAGCAGAGTTCCAGCTTCCCCAGGCGCGTCCGAGGCCCCTCCTGATCCTCTTTAACTTTGTAAAATCCAGATTTCCCCCTCTCTCTGTCTCTCTCTCTTCTCTCTCTCTGTTTCTTTTCTCTGTCTCTCTCCATCCCCCAGCTTCTCTCTCCCTCCCTCCCTCTCCATCTCTGTCTCTTTCTCTATCTCTGTTTGTCTCTCGCTCGCTCTTGCTCTCCCTCTCTCTCCTCCTTATTTCCCTAATAAACTTGTTTTACTTCACTAGTTGTTTCCTAAAGATCTTTTCTGTGAGGGAAGGCCACAGACCCCAGATAAGTTTGGGACTGACTTTCCTTTCTTGCAAAGAGCAGTTCCTCACTCCAGCCTGGGTTCCACAGCTCCCAGGAAATAGAGTGGTAGGGATCATTTCCCACACTGGCAGAGCCAGTGGAACCCAGGTGCAGTTTGCTGACTGCCTTGTGGGACTTGGGGTTGGTGAGACGTGAGGTCTATACCGTGCAGGGGCTCGTCTCAGACTCTCCTCTGTCCGAGATCTCTGAGCCGACTGAGGGAGATGGAGAAGGAAGCATTGGAGACTTCTTGAAGCTCCAGACTCTCTCTTCCCTACTTCACCTAAGCCACCCTGAGAACTTTACTCCTTCCTGGGAGTCACAGCTCCCATGGGCAATATAGATCACAGGTGCTTAGATGTATTTTTCATTTTCTTTTTCCTGCTGTCTTTGGTCAAGCCCTGACCAAAGTTGTGATAACAACACTTGCTGATGCCTTGTGGGACTTGGGGTTGGTGATACGTGTGGTCTATACCGTGCAGGGGCTCGTCTCAGACTCTCCTCTGTCCGAGATCTCTGAGCCGACTGAGGGAGATGGAGAAGTATTTTTCAGGGAAGTGTTGCTATCACTTCCTTAACAGCAAGTGTTGCTATCACTTCCCTGAAAAAGATCATCAAAACCCATTCCAACAGGGCCTCCCCCACCTCTTCTCAGTTTTCTCTTGAATGTCTCCACAGGCAACTGTCTGATTGCAGAAGACAAACCAAGCGTGAACAGTCCCTGGCTCAAGATCCTTTTTGTGAGGCCGGAGCGATAGCACAGCAGGGAGGGCATTTGTCTTGCATGCAGTCAACCTGGGTTTGATCCCTGACATCCCATATGTTTCCCCTGAGCACTGCCAGGGGTAATTCCTGAGTGCAGAGCCAGGAGTAACCCCTGAGTATTGCCAGGAGTGACCCAAAAGAAAAAAAAAGATACTTTTGTGGTTCCCTAAAGTGGTTGGGCAAAGTTGAATCTCTAAATTTCTTTAGGCTTTATAGAACTTTCTCAATCTGACCATATACAAACTTATCCCAGCCAAGTAACCTAAAATACAGAAACAGTTAAAGACACAGAGCGGCTAGTTGGGTCTTCTACATGTTTACAAATGGCAATATATCCAGAACCATGAAACAATGCAAATTAATTTTCTTTGCACTCTAGATGTTGAAACTGGGTGTCTGAGGACTGGAATCGAGGCTACAATTGGGTTGTGTGTCTTTGGACACCAGGAGAATCTATTTTGCTCATTTTTGGTGATTCAAGGTCGCCTCTGTCATCTTCGAGATAGCATGGGTCCTCCTGATGCCTCTCCTTATCCAAAAGAAGCTCCCCATTTCAAGATCTGTGGTTTACCCACTTTAACTCTCTGCCTAAAATAATGTCAGGTTCTAGGGAATTAGGGTGAGAACCTCCATGGGAAACATTATTGTTCTACTGCACTTAAGAATGGACATAACTGCTTTCAGTAAAAGGGAACTGTTGTGGAACCACTGGGGTCCCCAACAATATCAGGAAATAAGGTCCCTTCTGCCTTGAGGCCTGCCGGGAATGGATGAAAACTCAGGAGTCCAGCATAGTTCCAAAAGATTTTTACAATTACCAATAAAACAAGCTCTGCTACTGCAATCCAAGATAATGGGATTCCCCTGACCTCTAGCTCTTGGTCAGAACTTAGACCATGCACTCAGGCCCAAGTCTCCCACCAAAGTGGATCCCTGTACCTCAAGTCAGTCCCCTTATATATCCAAAAATAATCCTATCTTTGGGGAGGGCAGTGTCAATAAAATCAGCTTCTAGGTGTAGAAGTAGGGTAGTATCACCCTAGGGTGGTACCACACTTGTTTCAAGTCTAAACAAATAATTATGCCAGGTGCTAGTCCCTTTCTCAGAGATTATCTCTTATGTCAAAACACTAGAGAGAGAGAGCTGGCATAAAGATATACATCTCAATGAATGTATATTCATGGGGGAGAAACACATCATAATTTCATGGGTTTCATGCAATCTAGATGGTACCCACAAGGTCCGTCTATTTTCTGTTCTGCACCAAGGTGATTCTGAGTGTCTTGCCCTCTGTTTACTGAAAGGGCCATGTTCACCTGCTTGAGGACAAACTAGTATGAACCCTCCTTTGATCTAAAATGATAGTCTCAACATAGCCAAGGTAGTAGTCTGGTAAATTCTAACCACTCCGGGATCAGTAGGTATTAAGGGGAATTGTGCCCAATCTAGATAACACTGAAATCATAGTAGGGACTATAGTAATTTTTCAGAAGTTACTGATTCAGAGTCAAAATGACTCTTGTAACTGTCACACCCTCCATCAGTTTTACACAGAAGAGAGTTCACATTAGTATGAACACTGGCTTAAGGACATGTAAATAGCTAAAACTGTAAAGTGGATTAAACAGCAAAACTCTCAAGGTAGCTAGGCCTCGCCATCCCACAGGGAACAATTTCCCCAAGTTCCACCAAGAGTGATGCCTGAGAGCAGAGCCATAGCCCTGGGCATCACTGAGTATGGCCACCCCATAAGAAAGAGGGAGGTGGAGGAGCAAGAGGAAAAGGAGGAAGAGAAGGAGGAAGAGGAAGAGGAGGAGGAAGAAAAAGGAGGTGGAGGAAGAAAAGGAGGTGGAGGAATAAGAGGATGTAGAGGAAGAAGAAGAGGAAGAGGAGAGGAGGTGGAGGTAGAGGAGGAAGAGAAGGAAGTGGAAGAGGAAAAAGGAAGAGCTGAAGAGGAGGAGGAGGAGATGAGTGAGAAGAAGACAGGAGAAGAGATAGAGGAGGGGACAATAGGATGGGTTATAGGAAACCTATTTAAAGCCTAGTCATTTAAAAATATAGAGCAAGATTCAGGAGGTAGTTCAGCACCCAGGTCAAGGCCTGCCAGGGGCATCATAGTACCCTGAGCACCATTAGGTGCAGCCCTGGAGAGCCCCAGCACCACCAGTGTAAGCCAGGTCTCCCCCCACAACACAGGGCTCAAGCAGCACCACATCCTTGGGGCCTTGTGCTGAACCATGGCCTGCCTGGTCAGTAGAGAATCTCTGGTGGGGCTCCAGGGGCCTCCAAAGATAGAGAGAAAAAATCATTAACTAATAGTAAATGTATAATGTTTATGTAAAAGAAATGAAATAATGAGAACGGAAGGGAATAATTGTGAACTTATAGTTTGCTCTTGTGATGGAACTCTGGTCAATTTCTGCCCTACCTTTCTCAAGGTATGGTTCTATTACAGAGCGGAGCTCCATACACAATGACTTCTCTCCCTTCCTGACAAAGATAATACTGATTTTCTTTGGGGAGGTGAAAATATTCACTTTACAACTCTCTTACAAGAGAATCAAGTGACTTATTTCTAGTCATAGAGCTGTAAAAAGTCATCAGTCTGCCCCTGGACGCCACTTTTAGTTAATTCATTAATTTGTTGTTTTGGGGTCTCACCTGGCTTGCGCAGGGCTTTCTTCTCACTCTATAGTCAGGGGTCACTCCTGGTGGTGCTCGGGAACCACATAGAGTGACATGGATTGAACTGGGGCCAGCCACGTGCACAGCAAGCTCATACTGTACTGTCTCTTCAGTCCTCCGGACACCCCGTTTTAAAGGGAGAAGATGAGCTGTGAGCCCTTAGGGCCATGTGTCCCTTCTTTCTCCTTCGCCTGGACTGTGAATACGAAGCCTACAGGTATACCAGTGACCAGGCGATATGAAATCTGAGACTGTTAGGTTATCCTTGAAGAATGGAGAGAGTCAGGGAGATGCAGTTACCCAGGACTCTGTAGCTCTGGATTTACTGTCATGGGAGATAAATAACCTCCATCTGTTTAAGTCATGCTCCATCGAAGTTTCTGTTATTTGCAGTCAAATGCAACTATAACCTGTAGAAGTAAAAGGAAGATAAAATCGTTTTCAAAGGTGCATTTTCTCAAATTCCTATCCACCCTTTTTCATGAATAGACCAAGAAGGACTTGTTTTCCTATCATTCCTGATTTTCTTCTAATTTCCATCCTACTAATTTTCTAGCACACTCCTACTCATTCTTCACGGCACACCTAAAACATCTCTAAAAGGCTTTCCTTGGTCATTACCATTACTCCCATGACATCTTGCCCTTGTCTCCGTGACAGCACTTTTTACCTTATGTTGTGTTTCTATATTTCCTTGCCTATCTCGTCCACTGAGTGGTAAGAAACATGTGAGCAACTGGTGGGTCAAAATCATGTTTCGTGATTATTTCTTCTAGGATTGACATAGCATGTAATGTAGCATTTGATCCCTAACCGTGCTGGGATTATGAGGGCCAGCCCAGCAGTGCCCAAGGACCTCCAGGACCAGGGTCTTCCGCATCATGGAGCATCTCTCCAACCCCCAATCTGCAATTCTTCTTTTATATTTTTGTCTTTTTTTAGGTCACACCTGGCGATGCTCAGGGATTACTCCTGGCTCTTCACTCAGGAGTTACTCCTGGCAGTGTTCAGGGCCATACAGGGTGCCAGGGATCAAACTTCGGGTGGGCCAGGTGCCAGGCAAACACCCTACCTGCTCTGCCCCCCCAAGTTACTCTATTTTTGCTTTTTGGGTCACACCTGGTGACACTGAGGGGTTACTCCTGGCTTTTTCACTCAGGAATTACTCCTGGTGGTGCTTGGGGGACCATATGGAATGCTGGGGATCAAAACCAGGTTGGCTGTGTGCAAGGCAAATGTCATACCTGCTGATAGTTATTCTTATCTTCATCTCTTTTTGAGGTGCTAGGCCTCACACACACAAAGCAAGTGCCCTATGGCTGCGCTACATCCCTATCCCTTTTGTGGTTAACTGGTTAAAGAATAGGTGAGTAGTTGGACTTTAGGAAATGGATATTGGTACCTGGTAAAATTTTAATCATAGTGGGGAGTGAGATCTCATCGGAAAACACATTCAACTAAAGGTAGGAAAGAAGTTCAAAAGCACAGGAGGAAATTAAGGCAGAAAGCTCAGAGTTAAGGATCAGAGTCCCGGGGCCAGGGATACAGCTCAGTAGCAGAGCTGGGGCTGGCATGGGCACCCCCTCCTGGATTTGATCCCCAACATGGCAAACAACAGCTAATTGAATAAATAAATGAATGAATAAAGGAGCCCCAGATTCTCCTGTCCTAGTTCACAATCTGCCATGGCCACAATCAAAATGGATTTTGCAATCCAGCCCAAGGCTGCAACCAAAGCACAGAGGGTTTAAATCGATTCAGCAGCCCTTTCCATGCAGGTGGTGAGGCAGAAGAGCTTGAAGCTCCTTGCTCAGTTCCTCCTTCTGATATGGAGGCCAGAAATTCACACAACTGTGTGAAAATAAAACAGAACCTGCCAGAGGCAGGCTAGGGGAGGGAGAGAATCAGGGAATCGGGGACATTGGTGGTGGGAAATGGGCACTGATGGGGGGATGGGTGCTGGAACACTGTATGACTGAAACCCAAACATGAACATCTTTGTAATTGTATATCTCACGGTGGTATAATAAAATATTTTTTAAAAGCCACATGCTGTTTGTTTTAAGGCTAATTCAAAATCATGCCACTTTATCACATGTCTGAGAAGTTTGACAAATGCTTGACAAATAACTGGATAAATGAAAGATCCCAGGTGACTAATTCTCTTACTGTGTCAGAGACCAATGCAGGAAGACTTCAGCTTTTCAGAATTTATATAAAATAACCACATACGTGACATTATCACCACAAAGAGCTCTCACTAGCTCCCCTATATAATTTGTAGGACAGAACTCTTGTTCCTATTGTTGACTGAAGGACTGTCTGATACCAGCAAGTCAAGTTGTTTACCCCTTCAGCCACAATCTCAGCCCCTGGGACAAACATTTTATTTACCTATTTGAGACATGAATGTTTCAGGCATCATGGTTTTGGTGTTTTGCTTTTTTAATTGTCTGGGGTGTTTGTGTATGTGTGGCTGGGCAGGGTGGGAGATTGCTGTGGAGAGTAAATTCTGTTCCCAAACAGAACTCAGGAGGCCCTGGGCCCCTCCCTGTGATTCTCTGGTCACTGGGCCTGTGACTCAATGCAAGGGCTCAATGCAGTGCTCCAGGCATTACCTGGATGACCCCAGCAGTGCTTAAGGGTCTCTAGGCCACACACAGCTATGCTAGGAATCCTGCACCTCACAGTGTTCAGTGATCTTGTGGTGCTGACGAATCAAACAAGGGTCAGCCACGTGCAAGGCATGACCCTTAACCCCTGTACACGTTCCCTATCTCCTTTAGATACCATGTTTAAGCAAGGTAGCACCAAGATTAAATAAGATAAAAATATATCACTAATTTTCCACTTTTTTCTTTCTTTTTTTCTATTTTTTTTTTGCAAAAGAGTGTTTTTATAGGGACAAGAAGCAAATGAGATTGATTTGGATAGACTTGCTTTGGTTTTTGTTGGTTGGTTTTAAATTTTAAATAGTAACTAGTGTGGTTTATTATAGCCTACCACTCTGGTCAGCTATAAGAGGGGCCCTTCTTATTTTCCTTCACCCCTTGAAATTTTTTTTTGGGTCACACCCAGCGACGCTTAGGGGTTACTCCTGGCTCTGCACTCAGGAATCACTCCTGGCGATGCTTGGGGACCATATCGATGCCGGGGATCGAACCGGGCTGGCCCAGGCCATCCGCTTGCAAGGCAAACGCCCTACCCACTGGGCTATCGCTCCAGCCCACCCCTTGAAATTTTGATACTCCTGCTTCATTTAAGTAGTCAGGTAGCTGATATTGGATTGAACATAAAGGGCCCAGGATGTAGAACACCTGTCTGAACAGGTGAGGGCGAGAGTTTGACCCCCAGCACCAGCCCATGTTCTAAATCCTGCCCTGTGTCCCAGGTCTCATGACAGTGTGTGACCTCTGGTGCCCTACAACCAAGTGTGTGACCTCTGGCCAAGAACAACCATAACAGGACAAGAATAGAAAATTAAAATGCAAGGGGGAGTTTTTTAAAAGGTGAAGGACATGACCTGTTGGACGACAGGCTTGGCTAGCTTGGGAGCTTTGCTCACAGCTTAATCTATTTACATGTTCTTAAGCCAAGGTTCATTCTAATGAGATCTCTCTTCTATGTAATCACTGATAGAGGGTGTGACAGTTACAGAAGTCACCTTGACTCTGAATAACTTCTGACTAATTATACATCTACTAACACTTCTGTGTTATCTAGATTGGGCACAGCTCCTCTTTATACCCACTGCACCCAGCGTGGGACAGTTAGAATTTACCAGGAGACTACCACCCTGGCTACACTGAGACTATAAGAAGGATCATACTAGTTTTCCCTCAAGCAGGCGAGTGTGACCCTTTCAGTATACAGCGATCAAGATACTCAGAATCACCCTGGTGCAGATAATAAGAAGGACCTTGTGGGAACCATCTAGATTACATGAAGCCCATGAAATTAAGATGTATTAGTTTATACCAGCTCTTTTTCTCTCTCTCTCTCCAGAGTTTTACATAAGAGATCATCTCAGAAAAAGGGATTAGTCCTTGGCATAAACCTTTGTTTATACCTGTAATAGGGCGTGGCACCACCCTTCTACAAGCTGTTTAGGGTTCTTTGTTGACAGAACCCTCCTTGTCAACAGTTAGGATTACTTCAGTGTATATAAGTGACTTGAGAGACAGACATGGGGGCAGAGCTGCTACTGGCTCTCACTCTGCCCAGCCGCTTAGGAGGTGCCCGTGAGGGATGGCAAGTTCTAGCCCTGGCTTGCCACCCCAGCAGAGCCTCACAACAAGCCAGACGACCCCCCCCCACCACTCCATGAAGACCTCCATTTTCCACATCCGGACTTCCCCCTCGTCAGAACTCCACCCAGCAGACCAGCCTATCACAGCCTGGCTCCCGCGCCACTTGCGGCTGCGCAGTTCATCAATAAATGCTGGATTTTGAGATGACTACTAGCGTATGCTACCCGCACGGCAGAGCCTGGCAAGCTACCCGTGTCGTATTTGATATGCCAGATACCAGTAACAATTATAGACCTCATTCCCATGACCTGATGGAATGGTTTGAGGCTCTTTATGTTCCTGGAGCAAGCAGGTGCCCTTGGGCTCTACTTGCATGAGACAGGTCATATGGAGATGTTACTGGTGCCCGCTCGAGCAAGTTGACGATGAACGGGAAGACAGTGATACAGTGATACCGTGATATAAGTGACTTGAGGCACTCTTCTCTTCCCCTTCTTTTGGGTAGGACTCATCTCTGGTAGGATCCTCTTTGGTGGGAGACTTGGGATCTCTTGTATGGTCTAAGTTCTGACCAGAGCTAGAGGTCTTTCATTATATTGGATTGCGGTGGTAGAGCTTTTGTACTATTAAAAGTCTTTTTTGGAACTGCGCTGGACTCGTGAGTTTTTATCCGTTCCCGGCGGCCTTGGAGGTAGAAGAAAACTTCTGTCCTGATACTGTTGGGGACCCCAGCAGCTCCCTGACAATGAACCATATTAAATCTAATATATATATATATATATATATATATATATATATATATATATATATATATAGTGTGTACATGTATGTATGTATGTATGTATTCAAACATGTGTTCATGTAAAATAACATGATTAGGAGAAGCATTAAAATAAATCATAAGGAATTTTATTGATTTACCCCAAATACTGAATGCCCACTAATCTTCCCCTTTTTAGGGAGTGAGGATGCTTAGGCAACACCTGGCAGTGCTCAAGGTTTTGTTTTTTTTAATTTTTTATTATACCACCGTGAGACATACAATTACAAAGGTGTTCATAATTGGTTCTTGGTAATACAGTATTCTAGCACCCATCCTTCCAACAGTGCCCCATTTCCACCAGCAATGTACGCCACCCCTCCCGCCCACCCCCAGGTTACCTCAATAGCAGGTACCCCCGTTTCCTCTCTTTTCTCTCTGTCTCTCTCTCTCTGTCTCTGCATCTCTCTCCCTCTTCTTTTACACATTGTGGCTAGCCCTGCAGATATTTAGAGCTTATAAATTAAGTCTCTTTGTGTATATTCAATGGTGAGTTTTAGTCTGCCATTACCATTTCCCACACTTAGTAAAACATTGGTGTGCTCAAGGTTTTGTCCTGGTTCTATACTCAGGGATCACTTCTGTTAGTACTCAAGGATCACTCCTAATGGTGCTCAGAAATAAGAGGTGCCAAGGATGGAATCAGGGTTCGCACTTACCAAGTAATACCATGTACTCCAGCCCTAATCTGCTCTTGCTATGATCAAAAGAGTCATCACAAACACCATAATGAAAAAAATCCACATGAAGAATCGATCTATGACTTTTGCCACCTTCTTCCACTCACTCCCCTTGGAATTAGTGGCCCGATGCTCTTTGAGACACTTGGCGATGTAGCCGATGTTTCTCGTCAGGTCTCTGTAGCGTGCACAGTGACTCTCAGGTTCCAGAGACTTCTGCTGTGGGCACCTCAAGTCTTTCTTTAACAACCTATTCACTTCCTTCCTTCTCGAAAGGTCTTTGTTCCTGGGAACTTTCAGATGAGACTCTGGGAAGTGGCCATCCAACTTCTGGGGACGATCCTGCTCTGGGCTGTGCCTGGCACTGAGGCAGCTCTCCCCACATCATAGACAAAAAGGATCCTGGCCATGTACTTTAGGATGACTACCCGGGCCCAAGGGGCACTGGTCGGGCTTCAGCCCCGCAGAAGTGGATATTCATCACCATAATGGTCAAGGCAGTGGACGCTGTGATTAAGGCCATTGTGGCTATGTAGTATTTGCCTGGAATGAAAGTATGAGTAACAGCCAAGTTGGAAGGAAGGAAGAAAGGAAGGAAGGAAGGAAGGAAGGTAGGAAGGAAGGAAGGAAGGAAGGAAGAGATGGAGGAAGGAAGGGGAATGAAAGTATGAGCAACAACCAAGTTGGAAGGAAGGAAGGAAGGAAGGGGAAGGAAGAAAGGAAGGAGGGAGGGAGGGAGGAAGGGAAAAAGAAAGGAAGGAAGGGAGGGAGGAAGTAAGGAAGAAAGGAAAAGGAAGGAAGAGAGGACGGAAGGGAGGAAGGAAGGAAGGAAGGAAGGAGAGGGAAGGAAGAAAGGGGAAGGAAGAAAGGAAGGAAGGGAGGGAGGAAAGAAGGAAGGGGAAGGAAGAAAGGAAGGAATGGAGGGAGGGAAGAAGGAAGAAAGGAAGGAAGGAAGGAAAAGGAGGGAAGAAAGGAAGGAAGGGGAAGGAAGGGGAAGGAAGAAAGGAAGGAAGGGAGGAAGGGAGGAAGGAAGGAAAGAAAAGGAAGGAAGGGAGGAAGGAAGGGAGGGAAAAGAAAGGAAGGAAGGAGAAGGAAGGAAGGAAGGGGAAGGAAGAAAGGAAGGAAGGGAGGGAAGGAGGGAGGGAAGAAGAAGGAAGGAAGGCAAAGGAAGGAAAAAGGAAGGAAGGGAGGAAGGAAGGAAGGAAGGAGGAAGGAAGGTAGGAAGGAAAGAAGGGAAAGCAAAGGAAGGAAGAAAAGAAGGAAGGGAGGAAGGGAGGAAGGGAGGAAGGGAGGAAGGAAGGAAGAGAGGAAGGAAGGGAGGGAAAAGGAAGGAAGTAAGGGGAAGGAAGAAAGTAAGGAAGGGAGGAAGGAAGGCAAAGAAAGGAAAAAAGGAAGGAAGGGAGGGAGGGAAGAAGGAAGGAAGGAGGAAGGAAGGTAGGAAGGAAGGAAAGAATGAAGGAAGGCAAAGGAAGGAAGAAAGGAAGGGAGGGAGGAAAGAAGGAAGGAAGGAAGGAAGGAAGGGAAGGAAGAAAGGAAGGAAGGGAGGAAGGGAGGAAGGAAGGAAAGAAAAGGAAGGAAGGGAGGAAGGAAGGGAGGGAAAAGAAAGGAAGGAAGGAGAAGGAAGGAAGGGAAGGAAGAAAGGAAGGAAGGAGGGAAGAAGGAAGGAAGGCAAAGGAAGGAAAAAAGGAAGGGAGGAAGGAAGGAAGGAGGAAGGAAGGTAGGAAGGAAAGAAGGAAAGCAAAGGAAGGAATAAAGGAAGGAAGGAGGGGGAGAGAGGAGGAAGGAAGGAAGAAAGGAAGGAGAGAGGGAGGAAGGAAGGAATGAAGGAGAAGGAAGGAAGGCAGGGGAAGGAAGAAAGGAAGGAAGGGAGGAAGGGAGGAAGGAAGGAAGGAAAAGGAAGGAAGAGAGGAAAAAGGGGGAAAAGGAAGGAAGGAAGGGAAGGAAGAAAGTAAGGAAGGGAGGGAGGAAGGAAGGAAGGCAAAGAAAGGAAAAAAGGAAGGAAGGGAGGGAGGGAAGAAGGAAAGAAAAGGAAGGAAGAAAGGAAGGAAGGGAGGGAGGAAGGAAGGAAGGAAAAGGAAGGAAGGAAGGAAGGAAGGAAGGAAGGGAAGGAAGAAAGGAAGGAAGGGAGGAAGGAGGAAGGAAGGAAAGAAAAGGAAGGAAGGGAGGGAAAAGAAAGGAAGGAAGGAGAAGGAAGGAAGGAAGGGAAGGAAGAAAGGAAGGAAGGGAGGGAGGAAAGAAGGAAGGAAGGAAGGTAGAAAGGAAGGAAAGAAGGAAGGAAGGCAAAGGAAGGAAGAAAGGAAGGGAGGGAGGGAGGAAAGAAGGAAGGAAGGAGGAAGGAAAAGGAAAGAAGGAAGGAAGGAAAAGGAAGGAAGGAAGGGGAAGGAAGAAAGGAAGGAGAGAGGAAGGAAGGAAAAGGAAGGAAGAAAGGAAGAAAGGAAGGGAGGGAGGGAGGAAGGAAGGAAAAGGAAGGAAGAGAGGAAGGAGGGAGGGAAGGAGAAAGGAAGGAAGGAAGGAAAAGGAAGGAGGGAAGGGAAGGAAGAAAGGAAGGAAGGGAGGGAGGAAGGAATGAAGGAAGGAAGGAAAAGGAAAGAAGGAAGGAAGGAAAAGGAAGGAAGGAAGGAAAAGGAAGGAAGGAAGGAAGGAAAAGGAAGGGAGGGAGGGAGGAAGGAAGGAAAGGGAAGGAAGGAAAAGGAAGGAAGGAGGAAAGGGGAAGGAAGAAATTAAGGAAGGAGGGAGGGTGGAAGGAAGGAAAGCAAAGGAAGGAAGAGAGGGGGAGGAAGAAAGGAAGGAAGGAAAAGGAAGGAAGAAAGGAAGGAAGAGAGGGAGGGAGGAGGGAGGGAGGGAGGAAGGAAGAAAAGAAAGGAAGAAAGGAAGGAAGGGAGGGAGGAAGGAAGGAAGGAGAAAAAGGAAGCAAGAGGAAGGGAAGAAAGGAAGGAAGGGAGGGAGGAAGGAAGGAAAAGGAAGGAAGAGAGGAAGGAAGGAGGGAGGGAGGAAGGATGGAAGGAAGGAAAATGAACGAAGGAGGGAAGGGGAAGGAAGAAAGGAAGGAAGGGAGGGAGGAAGGAAGGAAGGGAGGAAGGAAGGAAGGTAAAGGAAGGAAGAAAGGAAGGAAGGGAGGGAGGAAGAAAGGAAGGAAGGAATGAAAAGGAAGGAAGAAAGGAAGGACCGGATGAAGGAAGGAAGGAAGGAAGGAGGGAAGGGGAAGGAAGAAATTAAGTAAGGGAGGGAGGGAGGAAGGAAGGCAAAGGAAGGAAGAAAGGAAGGAAGGGAGGGAGGGAGGAAGGAAGGAAAAGGAAAGAAGGAAGGAAGGAAAAGGAAGGAAGGAAAGAAGGATGGGAGGAAGGAAGGAAGGAAAAGGAAGGAAGAAAGGAAGGAGGGAGGGAGGAAGGAAGGAAGGAAAAGGAAGGAAGGAGGAAGGGGAAGGAAGAAAATGGAAGGAGGGAGGAGGAAGGAAGGAAGGAAGGAAGGAAGGAAGGAGGAGGGAGGGAAGGAGGGAGGAAGGAAGGAAGGTGAAGGAAGGAAGGGGAAGAAGAAAGGTTGGAAGGAAGGAAGGGAGGGAGGGAAGGAGGGAAGAAGGAAGGAAGGTGAAGGAAGGAAGGAAAGAAGAAAGGTAGGAAGGAGGGATGAAGGAAGGAAAAGGAAGGAAGAATGGAAGGAAGGGAGGGAGGAGAGGAGGAAGGAAGGAAGGAGAAGGAAGGAAGGGAAAGAAAGGAAGGAAGGGAGGAAGGAAGGAAGGAAGGAAAAGGAAGGAAGAGAGGAAGGAGGGAGGGAGGAAGGAAGGAGGAGGGAGGAAGGAAGGAAGGAAGGAAGGAAGGAAGGAAGGAAAAGGAAGGAAGGAGGGAAAAGGAAGGAAGAAAGTAAGAAAGGGAGGGAGGGAGGAAGGAAGGAAGGAAGGAAGGAAGGAAGGAAGGAAGGAAGGAAGGAAGGAAAAGGAAGGAAGAAAGGGAAGGAAGGGAGGAGGAAGGAAGGAAGGAAGGAAGGAAGGAAGGAAAGGAAGGAAGAAAGGAAGGAAGGAAGGAGGGAGGAAGGAAGGAAGGCAAAGGAAGGGAAGGAGGGAGGAAGGAAGGAAGGAAAAAGAAGGAAGGAAGGAAGGAAGGAAAAGGAAGGAAGAAAGAAAGGAAGGGAGTGAGTGAGGGAGGAAGGAAGGAAGGAAGGAAAAGGAAGGAAGAAAGGAAGGAAGGGAGGAAGGAAGGAAGGAAGGAAAAGGAAGGAAGAGAGGAAGGAAGGTTTGGAGGAAGGAAGGATGGAAGGAAGGAAAATGAAGGAAGGAGGGAAGGGGAAGGAAGAAAGTAAGGAAGGTAGGTAGGGAGGGAGGAAGGAAGGAAGGAAGGCAAGAAGGAAGGAAGGGAGGGAGGAGGGAGGGAGGAAGGAAGGAAGGAAGGAAGGAAGGAAGGAAGGAGGGAGGGAGGAAGGAAGGAAGGAAGGAAGGAAGGAAGGAAGGAAGGAAGGAAGGAAGGAAGGAAGGAAGGAAGGAAGGAAGGAAGGAAGGAAGGAAGGAAGGAAGGAAGGAAGGAAGGAAGGAAGGAAGGAAGGAAGGAAGGAAGGAAGGAAGGAACTATTATTAGTTTTGGCACCAAAACAAGCTAACAACTAAAAGAAACATACACTGCCAAGGAAGCTGTCTGCACCAAGGGAGGCTAGCATAGACCTTTGTTTCCTTGTTTGAGGGCTACCCCCAACAGTACTCCTGGCTCAGGAATCTCTCCTGGTGGTGATCATGGTGTATGCAATATCAGGGATCAAACCCAAGTCAGTTCATGCAAAGAGAGTGCTTTACCCCACTAATACAGACTTTTGAATCGCACTTCCAAATTTCAACCTGTTCTGTTACTCACTAGACTTATGATTTTATTTATTTTAGTGGTTTTCAACTAAATCACTCAAAAATGAAATAATCATTTAAAATTAAAGTAATTTTATAACTGCATTATAAAGTTATGGGGTAAGATTTTTAGTCCAGGGCCAGAGTGATAGTACAGCAGGTAGGGCATTTGCTTTGCACTCAGTCAACCTGGATTTGATCCTTGGCACCCTATATTTTCCTTCAAGTCTGCTAGAATAGATCCCTGTGTGCAAAACCAGGAGTAAGTCCTGAGCACTGCCAGGTGTGGAGGAAAAAAGGGTTTTGAGTTCAACTAGGTCTCCTTTCCTTCCATGTAAAATGGGCATCAGAATGCTCTCTAAGGCAGTGGAACGCGCTTCCATGCCTGTGAGGAACTCAGCATGGGGCCTGATCACTGAGTTAAAAGGCTTGTGAGTGTTTGCAGAGGTCACATGGGACAAACTTCATCGCTTTCAACAGTCTTTGGCCAGTTCTCAGAACTGTCTTCAGACCTGGTTCACAGAAAGCTCATTTCTGTTGGGTAATAGAGGATACACTGGGATTCTTGTTGTTGGCTTGTTTTCTCTTTTCAGGTTTTGGGCCACATCCTGCAGTGCTCAGAGGTGCTCCTAGCTCTGTGGTTGGGGCTCACTCCTGGTGGCACTGGGGGGACTATTCAGTGGCGATGTCCCAGCCCTTTGCAGTATCTCTGATTCAAGGAAGAAGACAGCACGTTGTGTCGCTGTACTCTTTACACTGTGATTGCATAAGGCAAATCTCTGAGATTAAGGAAGGAAATAATGAAGATAAATTACAAATTTGAGAACAGGGTGCAAAAACACTACCAAAAAAACTGAAGCAGGGATCGAAACAATAGTATAGTGGATAAGGTGTTTGCCTTGCCCGCAGCTGACCAGGGTTAGATCTCCAGGATCCCATATGGTCCTCCAAGCACTGCCAGGAGTAATTCCTGAGTGAAGAACCAGGAGTAACCCCTGAACATTGCTGGGTGTGACCCAGAAAGAAAAAAAAAGTTGAAGCAGATTAAAAAAAAAAAGAAGAAGCCAAAACCAGCCTCTTTGAAAAGAGTAAGAAAATTTGGGGCCAGAGCGATAGCACAATGTGAAGGGTGTTTGCCTTGCATGCGGCTGACCTGGGTTTGATCCCGGCATCCCATATGGTTCCCGAGCACTGCCAGGAGTAATTCCTGAGCAAAGAGCCAGGAATAACCCCTGAGCATTGCCGGGTATGACCCAAAAAAGCAGAAAAAAGAAAAAGAAAATCAGTAAATCTTTGATGCACTCACCAATGGAATGGAGAGAGAGAGAGAAAATTGCAGTGGAAGAAAAGTAGAATACAAACTTGGAAACAATAGATTATTATAAGTAGCCCTCCAATAAATCCTTTGACAGATAAAATCTCAGGGAAAATGTAAGATATCAAAATTGATGTAAGAAGAAAAGACACTTCAAAAGAAATGAGAACCAATCAAATGCCTTTCCCAACATACCCCACCAAAAGCTCTAAGGGAAAGATTTCGTAGATGAGTTTACCAAACTTACAAGAAACAAATCTAATGCAGGTTGTTGCAAAAGAAAAATCAGGACTATGTTCCACTTTAGTGAAGAAGCTAATATAACCTTGATTCCAAAAGTAAAAGTAAAGAAAATATTAAGACTAATTATTTTATACATATATTTGAGAATGTCCTATAAAATTATTAGTTAACTGTATTGCAGGGTGTGACCCACAAAGAAAAAAAGAGAGAGGGAGAGAGACAGGAAAAGCTTCAAAGTCTGCTAATCCCTGTCAACAAGCTATACTCCTAGTGGTTACTCCTAGTGAAGGGTGAGAGAATCATCCTACTAAGGGTTTAAATGGTGCTCCTAAAAATTGTGCTCACGGGGTCAGAGCTATAGCACAGTGGAGAGGGCATTTGCCTTGCACGCCGCTGACCTGGGTTGAATCCGCCACATCCCATATGGTCTCACGAGCACCACCAGGAGTAATTCCTGAGTGCAGAGCCAGGAGTAATCCCTGAGCATCGCTGGGTGTGACCCAAAAAGAAAAAAAAAGTATGTTCGTTATGCTAGCTAAGGGCTTGAAGCCCCACCTGAATGCATTTGAAGCTGACTCCATCCTAGGCGTTCACAGCACAGACCCTCCAGTCGCTCCTGCCAAGCAAGACCCACAGGTCGGAGACTCGGGCACTCACCTATGAGAGGGACGTTCTCCGAGGCCGGCATGATCTCTGCCACCATCAGCTGAAACACCGTCATGGCCAAGAGGATCGTCACTCCCAGGGACACCTTTTCCCCGAGGCTGCTGGGAGGTAAAAGCTCAAGGGAGCCAGGAAAGAGATGAGCACGCAGGGGATGAGCAGGTTGACGACGTAGAAGGCGGAGCGCCTCTTGAGCAGGAGCGTGAAGGTCACGCCGGGGTAGGGCTCGGAGCAGCAGCCGTAGGAGATGACGTTCTTCACGGCCGGCATGCCGTGCACCTCCCACTCCACGTCCTCCACGAAGTCCGACAGGTCTCCGCTGTCCAGGCCGTTGAAGATGTCCACCTGGTTGCCATTGTAGGTCCAGGACCCAAAGGTCAGGTTGCACCGCTGGTTGTCGAAGGGAAGTAGGTGACGTCCACCACGCAGGGAGCTCTTGGTGATGGCTGGGGCATCCCAGGTGATCAGCCCGCTCGCACCGCAGGACCACGTTGGTGTTCACGGGTTCTGATGATTCGTCATCGGCCCTGTGCGTGCATGTCAGGGAGCAGGGGAGGAAGATGCAAGTTGCTTGCCCAGCTATTCGCTGGCTTCCTCACCCCAGGCAGTCCACCTCCCACTGTGCCCCTCACTCATAGGTGCGTGAGATTCTCGACTCTTCGAGGATTGTACACAGGAACTGAGGATGTCTTGTTATCCACCCAGAACAGTGGTAACATCCCTGTGACAAGAGGTCACACAGGAGCAGGGCTTGCCTGAATCTAACAGGACTGACTCTCCGAGAAGGGTAAAGTGGACATAAACAGTGCAATGAGAAAGGACCCAGCCGAACCTAAACCTGCCTCCCACCTCCCAGCCCCAGCGCTGTGCTACCTCCCTGTGTACCTCGGTCCAACCTGGCAGTCAGGGATCTTGTCCCCCGGGTCCTAAAGAGCCCACTCAGGCACAGACTTCTGAAGGGCAAGGCAGCTTTGGAGGCCTGTGATTTTGTCATCTAAGAGTTCACAATGGTGGGGCCAGAATGATAGTCTAGCAGATAGGGCGTTTCCCTTGCTCCAAGCCGACCTGGGTTTGATCCCGGTATCCCGTATGGTCCCCCCAGCACCACCAGGAGTAATTTCTGAGTGAAGATCCAGGAGTAACCCTGAGCAATGCCAAGTAAGCCCAAAAAGCCGAGAGAGAGAGAGAGAGAGAGAGAGAGAGAGAGAGAGAGAGAGAGAGAGAGAATGGGCTATCCTTGGGGCACCTCATCTCACACAGTCCCTGTTCGCTATGGTTTGTTTTCATGTGCATGTCAAGGGCAGGGGCGGGTGGGTACCACCCACAAGATGCTCACAAGATGTGATTCTCCAACAGCTGGATCTGCCACCCAACTTGGGGGGCCCCTCTGAGGCTGCAGAGCTGGGGTTGGATTGTGGTGCCAGGGATAGCCATGCCCCTCCGGGGTAGAAATCCAGGCCACACCTGGCAATGGTCAGGAGACAATGGATGGGTGGCAGGGATAGAAGCCAGGTCGAGTTTTAACACCCAGGCCCTCATCGCCTTTAAATTCTGCTCAGTCGGAAGTTGCTGCCCAAGAGCCATCAGTGCGGGGACACTTACTTGTTGTACAGGACGATGTCTGGCCTCCACACCAGGTCGCTGGGGATCCTGATGGCATCCAGTCCATCATACTGTTCTCGATCCCACGTGAGGTAGGCATCGTACCAGATTTGGCGGATCCACAAGTAGGCAGTCAGAATTTGGTTTCTTTTCATCCTGCATAGTGAGCCCAGGTGAGCCCAGACTCCGGCCGAGAGCCCTCCACCCATTGGATGCGCATCGCACACTGCAGGCACAATTCACTATATTTTTTATTGGGGCCACACCCAACAGAGCCCGGGGCTGACTCTGTACTCAGGGATCAATCCTGGCAGGCCTGGGGGATAATATATGGTGCTGGGGATTGAACATGCATTAGCCACATGCTAGGCAAGAACTTTACCTTCTGTATTACTGATTTGGCATCGTATTCACCTATTTCTCCTCTCTCTCTCTCTCTCTCTCTCTGTTGGTGTTTGTTTGTTTTGCATTTTGGGTCACACCCAGTGATGTCCAGGGGTTACTCCTTGATCGGCACCCAGAAATTATTCTTGTTGGTGCTCGGGGATCATATGGGATGCTGGGAATCCAACCCAGGTGGGACACATGCAAGGCAAACACCCTACCCACTGGACTACAGCTCTGGCCCTCCCCTATTTCTGGTAAGTGAGTACTTCTCTAGGAGTGAATTCCTTTGATTTACCACAGAGATTCCATGGTTTTTGCTAGACTTAGTCTTCAGAGTATAAAGTAAGCAAATATTTAAATATACTCTTTGCACAGAACAGTTGCCCTGATTTCTCTGAAAATTCATCAAATATACACTTGACTGAGAAAGTCAGAAAATATTTACAATGAAAAGGTGAAAAGGTAATTTCCTAATACATTTAAGCACTAACTAAGATGCTACCTGACAACATTCCCAGCTTTCACAAACTAACCAAATTTAAAATTAAATGTACAAGTCAGTGAATTCCAATATGTTCACATCGTCTTTGTTTCCTCATTTCTCCCAAACAGTGCTCAGGGAGCCTCTGGGGGTGTCTCGACCTTGGGATGCTCAACCTGGAGCATCTAGGCCCGGCCATGCTGGGGGCTACCAGCACCGCCTTGGCAGTGCTCAGGGGACCATGGTGTGCCCAGGATCTTACCTTGGGTGTCCCCAACCAGGCAGGTGCTCCAGCCCTGGGACAGTCATCCCTGCCTGAAGCCACACTATTGGGAACCCTCGTCCATCTCATCCCAGATCATCCGGAAAAGAAACCCAGAGTCACCCTATAGTCACTCCCCCAGCCCCTCCCTCCCCTGCATTGTCTGCTTTCTGTCCCTGGGGTTTGCTCTAGCAATGGAATCAAGCAACAGGTGACACCACCTTCACTCAGGTGATCTGTGATAGGTGATGGGCAGGTTAGGTAACAGCTCATGGAATTAATTTTTCAGGAGCCTTCACCAGCATCCTTTCTCTTTCCAGCTTGCAGTCAGAGCTATCCTCATTCGTTCTCAAATGCCCATACAGACCCTTCTTTTTAGATGTGAGAGACAATTGCCAGATGGTTTCCCTCATCTGAGGTCTATGATTTACTTAAGCGAGCAAATTGGCAAGACAGAAGAAAGCCAACCCTAGACTTTGTGAAAACGCTGGCAGCTACTTGAGACTAAGTGGAGAGGGAAGGAACAAGCGAGGCCTCTGCGGGAGGCATGCTGAAACTCTGGTGTGGAGAATAGTATGTCCACATGGAGGTGTAAATTTACCAAAAAAGGGGAAAAAATAAGAGACGCTTTCTAAGAAATCAGCTGTGTTCATTCTAAGCAGCTCACCCCTGATGATTGTGCGTAATTACTCACCATATCCTTAATCTGAGAAAGAGTGATCTGTAGGGTGACATTCAAGACTTTATCTGTATCTTCTACAGGACGGAGGGCATTAGAGTAATCTTCAAATAGGTCATTAAACAATTTCTGAGCATATCTTCCATCTGCTGTCTCCACCGCTACTCATAAAGAAAAACAGGGACCGGATTCAGTGCCTGGATATAGCAGACAGGTCCACAAAGAGGGACCAGCTTCCACTCTGTACACGCTGGGGTAAGTGAGACTTAGTTTGACTCAGCTTAATTTAGTTTAACTTAGCTAAGCCTCGTTTAGTTCAGTTTAGCTGATCTTTAGTTTATTTTGGCATAGTTTAGTTTTCTGGGTCACATCTAGCAGTGCTCAGGGTTTACTCATGACTTTATGCTCAGGGAAACATTCCTAGCAGTGCTCGGAGGACTTTATGCCATAGGGAGACTGAACTAGGATCAGCCACATGCAAGGCCTTACCCACTGTGCTATCCCTTCAGCACAAGGCAAGCGCCTTACCCACTGAACTATCTCTGCAGCTCAAGTTATTTTTCTAATGCTTTCTAACCAGGCTAGAAAGAGCCGCCAAACAGCAGTGCTTGGTCTTCATTTTCCTAGCCCACCCACCTCCCACCTGACCAATGAGCTGAGATGTTCCCCCCACCCACCTGTCTCTCACCTCTCAGCCTGCACGCAGCAAAGAAAATCCAGTAGAAGGAGAAGCAGGACTGGGCTCGGAGCATGTTTGATGTGAGCCTTTTGGAAGTCCAGACAGAACAGCGAGATCGTCTACGTCCCTCTGTGAACAGAGAGGGTCAGGACACAACAATGCCCTCTGTCCAGGCTCCTGCTTCAGCACACAGTAAGCTGAGGCCTGCAGGAATCCATGGGCCCAAGGTCCTGAGATCAGAGTGGCCCTCCCTCCCTCCCTTAATAGTAATTGGAGCTATTGGAAGAGCTCCAGCCTCTGAGATGCCTAGAAGCCGGGTGGGTCGGGCCAGCATCGTGGGCCTGCAGGAGCTACCCCGAGTGAGGATCTCCCACCTCAGTGGGAGTATTCAGACCAAACATGCAGGGAAAAGAAACAGAAGCACAGTATCCCAAGATTCTGTCAGACAGAATGAACGGGCAATTCCTTATCTTAAAAAAAAGGAAATTTTTTTTATCTATTTACTTTGGTTTGGGGGTCACACCTGACAGTGCTCAGCGGCTATTCCTGGCTCTGAGCTCAGAAGCACCCTCGACATTGCTCAGGGATTCCAACCGAGGTCAGCTGTGCGGGGGCAAGCGCCATACCGCTGTCTTGCCTCGCCCTCTGCACAATGGCGCTTTCCACACCTACCCAAGCAGATTCAGCCCGAGTCTCAGGACTAAGCGATGCAGAAGAGGAAACTATTCTGGAAGTGGAGGAACGTTTGAAGTGGGAAATGACGCAGTTCCATGATGGCTGACACAGGCAGGCAACTGAGCCCCACCCCTCCCTCTGCCTTTCATCCTCCTTCCTCCACAGGAAGTCAAGTGTGGTGGCGTGTGAAAGCTAGTCAAGGGGAGGCGTGCTGGATGGAAGACATTGATTTGCTCCCCTCAGAAACAGCTACTCTGCCAATCATGAACATCTTTGTAACTGTGTATCTCATGGTGGTAGAAGGCAGAGGAGGAGGGGGAGGAGGGGGAGGAGGAGGAGGAGGAGGAGGAGGAGGAGGAAAGAAGAAGAAGAAGAGGTGGAGGAGGAGGAGGAAAGAAGAAGAGGAGGAGGAGGAAGAGGAAGAGGAGGAAAGAAACAGTTACTCTGGGCTGGATTAGGAATTGAAGACCTAGGGACTGGTCACCCAAACACCAGCTAACTAGTTTTCTACCACTGAGGCTTCTGGAACCCAAAATCTCCCAAATCCCTCTCACCCAGTGTTATTAGAACACTATGCAACACCCCTACACTGTGCACGCCTATGGAAAGGTTAGGGTGAATTGTTTTGGTTTAGGGTTTGGGGTTTGTTTTTTTTTGTTGTTGTTGTTGGTTATTATTTATTTGTCTCTGAGTTGCTTTACAGATCCAGGAGTTCTGTATTAAGCAGGTATTCAGGGCTTTTAGAAAAGGTGGAAGGAGGGCCGGAGCGATAGCCCAGCGGGTAGGGCTTTAGCCTGGCACGCGGCCGGCCTATGCCGGCCCAGTTCGATCTCCGGCATCCCATATGTTCCCCGAGCACCGCCAGGAGTTATTACTGAGTGCAGAGAGCCAGGGAGAAACCCCTGAGCATTGCCGGGTGTGACCCAAAAAGCAAAAAAAAAAAAAAAAAAAAAGAAAAGGTGGAAGGACAGGCTGTTCCAATCGGCACAAGAACACTCATCACAGCTGATGAAGTCTTTCTGCCCTTGGAGACGGCTCACAGGCTACAGAATCTCAGTCATTTCTCTTCGGGAATCTAATTTTGTTCCACAAAACAATGTCAATTTTCAAGGAGCATCGTCTGTGCCTCCTGGAAGCACCTTGGAAAAGCAAACCAAGAGCTTTCTGTTGCCTGGGACCAGAACAAGGAAATTGGAGAGCAGGATTGCATCAGGTTCCAGCCCTCTGATGAATCATCGGTCCCTCATGGGGAATAAAGCCTGGAGTGGAACAGACACCAGCAGGCAGCCCCGTGAGCTGTTAATCGCCTCTGCCCTGTTGATTGTGAAGACGTTATTTTCCTGGCGCTCCTAGGCTGACTCACCCATCCAATGACATAGTTCCTGCAGCCCACGCTTGGACTCCTGTAATGAACCAAGCTCTCAGGGCTCTCCGGGTCTCAAGGTACTTTTGAAAATTCAATTGAATGTCTCTCTCTCTCTCTCCACCCCCCTTCCCCATGAAAAGCACCACTGGAGGCAGAATCCAGCACCTGCTCCAACCGCATCCAGCTCAGAGCTCCAGGGTCACTCCCTGCAGTACTTAGGGATGAACCCCAGAATTCCACATGCAGAGTATGTGCTCAGCCCAATGGGCATCTCCCGCCCTGTGGTGCTGCTGGGAAGCTGCCTCCAAGGTAACCTGCTGATCTCCATGCTAGTTTGGAGCTCCCGGAGCTCATTCATTTTGACTACAATTTGGGGGGCTGGTTACAGTCGAGGCTCACCTATCAATGTTAACACTGAACAAATTAAACCAGCATTTTGAAGGGGGATTCTGTCTTTTAGGGAAAGATGCTAATGAACAAGATGCAAGTTCCTCTCAGATATATTCTAAAAACAGCTACCAAGTGCTTTGTTTTGTTTTTCTATAGAGTCACAATATCATAGATAATAGTATGTCTGGAAACTGTGGTCTGTACAAGACAACTGTTGTGTGCTCAAGAATTTATCTTAGTGGGGCCCGGAGCAATAGCACAGTGTGTAGGGCGTTTGCCTTGCAAACAATCGATCCTGATTCAATCTCTGGCATCCCATATGGTCCCCAAGCACTGCCAGGAGTAATTCCTGAGCAAAGAGCCAGGAGTAACCCCTAAGCATCACTGGGTGTGACCCAAAAGAAAAAAAAATAAAGGAATTTATCTTAGAGACAGAGACATTTCGAGGCTAGTTGCATCTATGTAGCCAGCTTCACTTTGATCCCTGGCACCACTTGGTGCCCAGCAATTCTGGGACTTATTCCATAAGCAATACAACTCCCTGAGCACTGCTCTAAGTGGCCCCAAATCAACGACAGCAAAAAAAAATTTATCCTAATGACCTTTATAGAAACACGCAGATTTTTTTTAGATATTTACTAACCGGGACTAGTTTATAATGAAATAAAATTACAGTTAGAAGTGGCTATTCCTTGTAATTGTTGAGATTTCACAAATATCAACTAAGAAGGAAAATATTTCATATAAAATAGAGGAAAGGGAGGGTATGAAATTCATCATTGAATGTAGTTCAGTGTGGCTCATGGGCTGGCTGTGTGCCTGAGATCGATTATTTAAAGTGTGAGCCTCAGTGTGGCCCTTAACCAGCTGCTAATTTGGATGCTCCATTTCCCGGAAGGCCCCAGGAACTCATGATTGCTCATATCTGTTCGCATATTAATGCAGGTTAACAAAGGACCAAGCTGTTGGTGTTTCATAGTTTATGGTCTTCATACCAGCCACTGCCTCTCCCCGGCTCTCGTGAATCAAAATTCTACAGTGGCTCCCCATGGCTTGTGTGATCAAATCACAAGTTTACTCATACACTCAGGCCAGACAAAAGGGGCCTGTAGGAGATGGTGCAAAGAGTTGGAGCCAATTCTTTGCAGGCAGGAGCCGGGCTCCCATCCCTGCACCGCATGCTCCACCCAAACATCAAGCACCAAGAACAACCCACAAGCACTGTGCAGGGAATAATCCCTGAGCACCACCAGGTCTAATCTGAAGCACACAAAAGGTAGGGGTGCGGTGTAGAGGTCTACAACTGAATTTCTTTTTTTTTTCCTTTTGGGTCCACCCAGCAATGCTCAGGGGTACCTCCTGGCTCTGCACTCAGGAATCGCTCTTGGCAGTGCTTAGGGACCATATGGGATGCGGAGGATCGAACCTGGGTCGGCTGTGTGCAAGGCAAACGCCCTACCCACTGAACTATCACTCCAGCGCCTAGAACTGAATTTCTAGAGAGCACAACTTTGCCATCACCTGCCTTTTGAGGGGAATTCAGTCCACGTGCCATAAAGGATTCCAAACACTTTGGAGCTGCTCGGAGCCAAATCCTGGCTGAGAACCCAATCTTGAAGCGCTTGTCTCTTCCTGCAGTTTACAATAGTGTTAGAGACATTTAAACAATCTTCGTATTTCATTTACTTTTTGTTTTTTGGATTCTTTTGTTTTGTTTTTCTTTTTAGGTTACTCCCAGCTCTGCTCAGGGGTTACTCCTGGCTCTGCACTCAGGAATACTCCTGGCAGAGCTTAGAGAACTATACAGGATGTGGGGTTGAAACCGGGTCGGCCACATTCAAGACAAGCACCCTACTATATCTCCACACACATATATATATATACATATATATGTATATGTATATATATGTGGAGATATAATGAAAAAAAGAATATATATATTCTTATATATGAATATATATGACCAATATATATTATATATATGATCAATATATATATAACCCTGAAGGAACGGTTTGAGGCTCTTCATATTCCTGAATCAACCAGATGCCATTGGGCTACATTGGCACATGATAGGGTTCAATGGAAATGTTACTGGTGCCCACTCGAGCAAATAGATGAATAACAGTATTCGAAAGTGATCAAGTGATATATAAGAAAAAATATATATAAGAATATATATATATATATATATATTTGCTTTTTGGGTCACACCTGGCAATATCAGGGGTTACTCCTGCCCCTGCACTCAGGAATTACTCCTGGCGGTTCTCAGGGGATCATATGGGATGCCAGGGGATCAAACCCGGTTGGCTGCATACAAGGCAAATGCCCTACCCACTGATATCACAGGTATCAGCTCCAGATTGCTCCAGCCCATATCTGCATATTTTAAAAGATAGTTTTCAGGGGCTGAAGTGATAGCGCAGTGGGTAGGGCGTTTGCCTTGCATGCAGCTGACCCTGGTTCGATCCCTGGCATCCCATATGGCCCCCTGAGCATTGCCATGAGTAATTCCTGAATGCAGAGCCAGGAATAACCCTTCAGCATAGCTGGGTGTGATACAGACAGCAAAAATCAATAAATAAAAAATTAAAATAAGATAGTTTTTATTAGATAAGCAATATGTCTGTGGCAGAAAAATTCGAGAGTATAGGCAAAATTCAGAAGGAAGGAAGGAAGGAAGAAAGGAAGGTTGGAGGGAGGGAGGGAGAAAGGGAGGAAGGAAGGAAGGAAGGAAAGAAGAAGGAAGGAAGGAAGGAAGGAAGGAAGGAAGGAAGGAAGGAAGGAAGGAAGGAAGGAAGGAAGGAAGGAAGGAAGGAAGGAAGGAAGGGAGGGAGGGAGGGAGGGAGGGAGGGAGGGGAGGGAGGGGAGGGAGGGAGGGAGGGAGGGAGGAAGGAAGGAAGGAAGGAAGGAAGGAAGGGGAAGTTCCCAGAAGCAGCAGCAGAGCCGGTCGGGACAGTGTCGAAGCTTCAGTGCCCACATAGCTAGGAGGCCACTTATGATGGGTCCTGATGAGGCCAGTGGCCTGCTTACTCCATGCAGCTCTTGATTATTTCTTTATTTGAGGCTTGGCAGCTATACCTGGTGATGCTCAGGGTTTACTTCTGGCTCTGTGTTCAGGGGTCACTCCTGGTAGGGCTCAGGGGACCGTATGGGGTATCAGGGATCAAACCTGGGTCAGCCATGTGCCAGGCAGGTGTTTTACTTACCTGCTATGTTCTCTCTGGTCCTAGTCCCCACAACTCATGAGTCAGGCTGGGGCTGTGTGTTCAGGCATCTGCGCTCAGCCCACAGACTCTCAGCTCAATGGCAGAGGTGATAGGACCTTACATAAGCTCTCCCCAGCTTGTAGTGAGGAGCTTTTCTCCCTCGCCTACTTCACTCCCTGCACTCTCCCTTCTTTGCTCTCTCTCTAGGGTTTCTGCCCACCTAACCAACAAAGGAATGGAAGGGTTCTATGACCCCAGTTGAAGAGTGAGGACCTCCCCATCCTCATAAGAGATCACTTCTTTGGGTCTCAAGTTTTCTCATTTGTGAAACATGATCTTTATATAATGCTGTCCCTTGGGGTTTGCAGGTGTAGCTGCGGTGCCCGGCTGCATCAGCAGGTGGCAGACAGGAGACAGACTTGTCTATATCCAGGGCTCTGCCCCGTGGGCACTGGATGGTTGATGGTCTGACATAGAAAAAGACTGGGCCCTTGGGATGAACCCAGAACCACGGCAGAGCCTGGCAAGGAAGGAAGTGTATTCAATATGCCAAAAACAGTAACAATAATGGGCCTCATTCCCAATGAATGGAGACGTTACTGGCATCCACTTGAGCAAATCGATGAACAACAGAAGACAAGTGACAAGTGATCCTTATAATATTTACTTGATTTTTTTTTTTTTTTTTTTTGCTTTTTGGATCACACCCGGCAATGCTCAGGGTTTCTCCTGGCTCTGCACTCAGGAATTACTCCTGGCGGTGCTCGGGGACCATATGGGATGCCAGGGATCGAACCCAGACCGGCACAGGCCGGCCGCATGCAAGGCAAATGCCCTACCCACTGGGCTATCGCTCCGCCCCGATTTTTTTTTCTTTTGGGGTCACACCCAAAAATGCTCAAGGATCACTCCTGGCTCTGTACTCAGAAATTACTCCTGGAGGTGCTTGGGGACCATATGGAATGCCAGGGATGGAACTGGGGTCAGCTACCTGCAAGGCAAATACCCTACCCACTGTGCTATCGCTCTGGCCCCAATATATAAATATATATTTATATTAATATATTATCATATAGAATGTATTATATATTAATACATAACAAATAATATGTTAATATTTACTTGAAAGGGTGGTTGCAGCAATTGACTACAAGGGCATGAGATAAAAACATCCAACACACATGAGCACTTCAGGCTTTCGGTCATGATATGTGATGCCCCCTGCTGGCCCATGCAGGATCCAGGGGCTGGTCAAAGCTCCAGCCATGAGGGTGAGAGCCTGAGTTTAATCCTGGCATTCCATATGGTCTCCTGAGCATGACCGCACCAATTCCTGAGAATCTCGAGGTGTGGCCCCAAAACAAACAAATAAAAAACTCCCACCAAAACAAACAAACAAACAAAAAGCTCCAGTCATCAAAAGACAGGCACCCAGGAGGGAGCTCATGTACTTTGCCTTGTGAGGTCCTGGGTTGCACCCTTTGGTGCAGCAAAAAGAAGAAAGTAAGATGCCAATTCCGCTATGAGAGGGAGCCAGTCACACAGCAAACAGCAAGTGCTGAGGGTGAGGCTGTTTTTTGGGTCAGGAGGAGAGTGGACACCTGGGGGAGGGGTATCCAGTGCGGCAGGAGGGGCAGGAGTGTGGGGTGGGGAGGGGGCCCCCACAGCTGGCTGGCTCTGGTGTCTGCTCTGTCAGAGCTTTGGCTGTGCTTTCTCTTCCCTGAACCCCTGGGGCACACCTGAAAGCAAGGCAGAGCCTGACCCAGGGGGCGAATGCATCCAGGGTCCCCCCCTATTTCTGGCGCCTTCAGGGTATGGTTTTTATGAATTTTATTTTTTAATTTTTTGTTTTTGTTTTAAATTTTATTATACCAACATGAGATATACAATTACAAAGATGTTCATGTTTGGGTTTTGGTCATGAATTGTTCCAGCACCCATCCCTCCACCAGTGCCCATTTCCCACCACCAATGTCCCCGATTCCTCCCCCTCCCCTAGCCTGCCTCTATGGCAGGTTCTTTATCTTTCTTCTCTCTCTCTCTCTCTTGTGGATTGCAATACATACATTTAGAGGTCATAGCGTGCATCTTTTGCCTATATTCAAAGCTCAGTTCTAGGCTAGTATTATCATTTTCTACAATTATTAGCACATTGTTCTTCAGGGTCTTTTTGATCAGCCGTGAGTCTCCTTACTCCCCAACCCTCACCCCCTCCTCATGTCTTCTGTAGGCTTCTTGCTTCTTGGGTTTTTCAAAAAAGTTTCCCTTTTATTTGAGCTCTAGGTCCACCCATCGGCTGGCCTTCCTCTTTCTCGAGCAGCTTGATGATGAGCAAGACAAAAGCAGGGAACCTCCTTTTCTCATTCACAGTCTACTGGCTCCAGGTGAATTCTTTTTGTTGGGGGGGCAGAGGCACGAACACTGGGTGATGCTCAGGGGTTACTCCTGGCTCTGTATTCAGGAATTACTCCTGGCTATGCTCCGGGGATCATATGGGATGCCTGTTATGGAACCAGGGTGGGCTGTGCGCAAGGCAAATGCCCTACCCACTGTACCATGGCTCGGGCCCCACCAGGTGAATTCTTAGGAAGGAGAATGAGGAAATGAGGAGATCGCAGGAAGCAAAGCAAGCTCATGTCCTTCCCAGATGGTCTGGGGGTGCCTAGGGAGCCCCATCTCACACTGACATGGGCCAGGGGTATCCTGTGGTCCTATATGCCCTTTATGCCACCCCCTGTCTGAGGCCCCAGACCTGGTGAGAACTAGCTGGATAAGTCAGAAGAGAAAATAGTAACTCATTCTCTCATGGAGGAAACCCTGGGTTCAAGCCCTAGCACTAATTAAAAAGAAGTGAAGCAAAGCTCTCGGGCACATCTCAGGCCCTTGAGATGTAATTCCCAATGCTTTCTCCAGATCCCAGTTACATGTGCTCATCTCTGCTTCTTCTTTAATACATGGCCATTGACCAGGACTCCTTATACACAGCCAGAAATGATGGAGAAAGTCATAGAAAGACAAGGGAGGCAATGAAACCCTGGAGAGCCTGGCCAGGGTCAAGCACCCAGTCACTCTCCAGGACCTCTGGAAGCCACACTGAAACGAGCTAAGAATCAACCCTACAAATTCTGAATTCAGTTAGGATTTGGTACGTGTCTCCAATGATGTTGTTGTTGTTTGGGCCACCCTGGCAGTGCTCAAGGATGACTCCTGTCTCTGCACAAGGGCTGGAAGGACTTAGGGGACCGCCTGAGGTGCCAGGGATGTGCAAGGCTGTGCCATCTGCTGTGCTATCTCTTTGGCCCCTGTTTCTTAGTGATTTTTAACATTAGTTTTTATTTAAAACACTGTGATTTATAAAGTTGTTCATTATACATTTGTTTCAAGTATTTAGTGTTCCAGCACCCCAGTGTGACCTTCCCTCCACCAATATCCCCATTTTCCCTCCCAGTCCCAACCTGTACCCTTTGACACAAAGCAAAGTTACCTTTGCATTGCTCATTCCAACAAAACTTTAAGAACTGACAATAGAATAATCAGAAAATAAATCAGTAAGGGCCAACTAATGATTTGTTGTATTTGCTCTGTCTTGAACATTTCATTGGAGGGACAAAGAGCTATATCAGAGCTTCGGCGTTTGCCTTGCGCCCTCCTGACCCCTGTCAAGCTGCCAGCACCACATATGGCCTCTGTGCACTACCAGGGGTCACTCCTAAGAACCAACACAGCAGTAACTCTGGAGCACCACAGGGTCTGGCCTAAATGGCCCCCACCCTCTTTCCCAAATAGATTGTACTGAGACCAGGAATGTGGTTCAATGGCTGACTACATGCCTCAAATGTGGCCATGGTTTTGGTCCCTTGGAAAAGTAAATAAAACTTTTCAACACTGCATTATTATTTATATCCATCATGGGGAATTCTGGCACCTTTTTTTCAAGGTGCCCTGGCTTTACTCTCAGTGCTTGTCATTCAACTAGAAAGACTTGAGGGGCCGGAGCCGATAGCACAGCTGGTAGGGTGTTTGCCCTGCACGCGGCAGACCCGAATTCGATCCCGGGCATCCCATATGGTCCCCTGAGCACCGCCAGGAGTAAGTCCTGAGGGAAGAGCCAGGAGTAACCCCTGAGCGTCACTGGGTGACCCAAAGATAAAAAAGAAAGACTTGTTTTTATCACGAAAAAAATCATAAAACCAAAAGCCTGCTTTTAAAAAGGTTGTTGCTGCACTCTATGAAAAGAAAGAACAAAATTCTCAAGCTTGAAAATAGTGCTGGAACACTATGTGACCGAAACCTCTAAGCATGAGCAACGTAGTAATTGTATATCTCACGGTGGTATAATAAAATGTTTAATTAAAAAAAAATACATCAAATTTTCAACACTCTTCAGACAGGTCTTTTCTCCCTAAGTCAGGCACTTTACTTGATCGGCCACCAGGTGTCTCTGTAACTCCCTTTGCTTCTCTGCACAGGAAGCTGACGATGACGTCATAAATGAACTGCAGAGCTTTTAAACAACCCTCAAAAGCAGGTACAAAAGCAGCCTGAACTCGAACGGTTTCAGAGACGCAATCTACAGAGACCGTACATTCATCTAGAATTTCTGGCCAATAGTGAAATGATTGGGATCAGACAACATTAACAGATTTAAGCAATGGAAGAGATTACCGGTGCCCTTTCATCCGATGCAGAATGCGTCATTGCCTGCCCCTTCGTTACTCTTATCTCACCCCTTAACCAGACTAACCTCAAACAGAAAAATGAGCCTGTAAGACCCAGAGTATTCCAGGAAGGTCTCTGAGGAACAAACTTACTCCCTCAGTTCTTTAAGGCAGGAACATTAAAAACAAAATACCAGCCACGTGCTTAGATAGAAAAAGCAAGCAAGCAAGCAAACGAACAAACGAGTGAGAGAGGGGAAGGAAGGAAGGAAGGAAGGAAGGAAGGAAGGAAGGAAGGAAGGAAGGAAGGAAGGAAGGAAGGAAGGAAGGAAGGAAGGAAGGAAGGAAGGAAGGAAGGAAGGGGAGGGAGGGAGGGGAGGGAGGGAGGGAGGGAGGGAGGGAGGGAGGGAGGGAGGGAGGGAGGGAGGGAGGGAGGGAGGGGAGGGAGGGAGGAAGCAAGGAAGGAAGGAAGGAAGGAAACACACCATTCTTTAAAGGTGAGTTTGCTTAGATATGTAGTTAATCTTTCCTTTCACGCCACTGTCTCCCACTCTCTCCAAAGGAAACTCAGGAATAAACTATCTCCTCCAACCTTAATTTCTTTTTGAGTTTATTCTCCAAATCAGTCCTTCCTTCAACAACCCTAGGGACCAGAAGGTCCTTTCTCCAAGGTCTGGGAAAATGGTGCATGTGAGAAATCTCTCTGATGAAGCTTCTTGAATTTCCCCAGCTTATCCAAGCCATTCTTCCTTGCTTTCTTTTCAAATCCTGCCAGCTCTCAGCACTGGAACAATGTGTGAAGTGCGTGAATCCCTCAGTGAAGAGAACCTGACAGCCTGGATGTCCTTTTTTTTTTCTTTTTGGGTCACACCCGGCAATGCTCAGGAGTACTCCTGGCAGTGCTCAGGGGACCATATGGGATGCCGGGGATGGAACCGGGTCGACTGTGTGCAAGGCAAACGCCCTACCTACAGGACTATCGCTCCGACCCACTGGATGTCCTTGAGGCGTCATTGCTCCAGGTGGTCCAGCTCTTGGTTTCTTTTGGGCTGTTCTTTATTCAATCTTTCCTTCCATATTAGTTTTGTACACTCTTCCCCAGACCCACCTCTCTTGGTCAATGTAGCCAAAATTTTTTGTTAAAATAGAGACTCCAACTATTAGAAAAGAGTAGATCCCAAGATGGCGAGCCAATAAGGGTCCCTAAACATTGGCAAGCCAGGTCCGGAGCAATAGTTTAGTGGGTAGGGTGTTTGCCTTGCATGCTACCAACCCTGGTTTGATCACTAGCATCCCATATGGTCCCCGAGCACCGCCAGGAGAATACCTGAGTGCAGAGCCAGGGAGTAACCCCTGAGCATCACCAGGTGTGAGCCAAAAAACAAAGCAAACAAACAAAACAAAAACATTGGCAAGGCAGGTACCTCATGCCTTAGTAAGTGGTTTTTTTTTGGGGGGAGGGGGGCTGGGGGCCCATCTCAAACTGAAGGGAAAGTAAATCATGGGATGAAGAGATGTTTTGTTAAAATCAACTTCAAATGAGCTCACCTAAAGGGTGACCGAGATTTGGTGACCATGTGATACAGAGCTACTGCTGCGGACCACACTTTGAGTAGTGAGGCCTAAGAATTCTGATTAGAATGCGGTCCTCACAGAACACACCTGCGTTGACCATTACACCAACGGATCAGGCAACTTATTATAAAGACTGGAAATTGAGATGGGGACCAGGGGTGGGGGGAGAAATGGGAGGCATATTGGGGTCGCACCCAGCAGTGATTAAGGGTTATTCCTGGCTCTGTGCTCAGGAATCAGTATTTGAAGTGCTCTGGGAATGTATGTGGGGCTGGAAATTAGAACTGCGCATGCAAGGCCCCCTGCTCAGGGGACCCTGAATTGTGAAGCAAAACTGTTTTTACTGAGAAAAATTTTAAAAGATGTGAGGGGAGAGACAGAGAAACAGAGAGAAACAGAGACAGAGAGAGAGAGTCAGAGACAGAAACACGCAGAGAGAAATGTGTTTAAGAGAGAACATGGGCTTCTCCTGAGGGGAAAAAAGGAATGACCATGAAAAAGAATTTTAAATACGTATTCTGGTTTCCAAACTCAAAAGTAGACTTTAAAGTTCTGTGATGTCAAAAATGAGACTTTGTTGTTTTTTATTGTGGTATTGAATTGTTTATTTTTAGTTTGGGGTCACTCCTGGCAGAGCTCAAGAGCTCGTCCCCACTTGGTGCTTAGCGGTCCACTCCCAGTAACACTCAGGGACCATGTAGCACCAGGAGTCCAACCCTGGACTTCACACAAGCAAGGCCAGTGCTCTACACAGAGCTACATCCCACATGGAGATCTGACGGTGTGCTAAAGGGCCAATCTGAAGACTGTCTGAATTGTGAACTCTATCTCCATGGACAGTCAGTTATGGACTACGTCAGGCTCTGCAACTCTGCTTATAAATTTCAGAGGGATCTGTATGATTATTGGAATGTTACATGGATATGGAAATAGGAATCCCAGAAGGCTTAAATTGAAATACGGATAACAATGGAGATGACGGATCAAAAAATCGTAAGTCCATGGTACTAGCCATGCTGGACTCAGAGCAAGGATTGGGGGCCTCCACTCAGTCCCCAGCCTCTGGGCCCAGTGGGCGTGGCCCTGAGCTCCAGCCACCACAGCCAACCGCCGCAAGACAAGACTCCAGATCCGCCGAGGTTTAATCTTTGACTCAATGTATTTTAGCACCAGGTCCTTTCAGGATCTTTCTCATTCGTACACTTCAACGATTATTCTATTTGCATCAAACTGAAGAGGTTATGGGGAATAAGGAATTAGGATGTCACACTAGAACTCACTATTAAATAATCAGATAGATACATCATACATTATTAGTATCCATAGGACAAGCCATAAAGTATAATAGAAGAGAGATTGGGAAATACAGGGACATAGACAAAGAGATAGAGAGTAAAACGCGCCTGCAATGGGGGCAGGCAGGGTTTGGGTGGGTGTGTTTGGGAATTGGGTGGTGGGAATTGGCACTGGTGGAGGGATGGATTCTGGAACACTGTATTGTAGAGACCCAATTATGAACATCCTTGTAATTCTATATATCACATGGTATAATAAGGATTGGGAAGATGAAGGAGAGATGGAGAGAGACAGAGAGAAAGGGAGCGAAGGAAGAAATGCCTGCTCTGGAGCTGGGAGAGGGGGCATATGGGGACATTGGTGGTGGGAATGGGGCACTGGTGAAGGGATGGGTGCTGGAACAATATATGACTGAGACCCTAAAAAAAAAATCTTAAGTCCATGATACTAGCAGCTTTCTTTTTTCTTTTTTGTATTTTATTTATTTATTTATTTGTTTATCTATCTATTTATTTATTTATTTATTTATTTTTGGGTCACACCCGGCAACACTCAGGGGTTACTCCTTGCTCTTCACTCAGGAGTTACTCCTGGCAGTGCTCGGGGACCATATGGGATGCCGAGGATCGAACCCGGGTTGGCTGTGTGCAAGGTAAACGCCCTACCCGCTGTGCTATTGCTCTGGACCCCAGTACTGGCAGCTTTAAAACCAACTTTACATGAGCTAGAATGATAGTACAGGGGATAGGCCTTTTGCCTTGCAAGCGGTCAACCCAGGTTCGATCCCTGGCATCCCATATGGTTCCCTGAGCACTGCCAGGAGTAATTCCTCAGTGCAGAGCCAGGAGTTAACCCCTGAGCATTGCAGGGTATGACCCCAAAAAAGCAATAAATAAATTAATTACTTAATAAAAATAAAATCAACTTTACATAATTATTTCTATATTCCTTGGATCATGCATGAGTGTTTTACCAGCTTGATATATTCCAGGAAAGCTAATGTGTTCAGGTTATGATTATAGTTAAATAGATAGAAGAATTTAATTTAGACTTGTGGTCAGCACTTAGATGTTTGGGGAAGTGGTTCCTTAAGGCCCTAAGTCTTGCTTTATGAGAGCTGCACGTGCTGTGTAAGAGAGCAAGGCTGACTGTGGCATACTGAGATGGATGCTAATTGCTTAATAACTATGAGACCGTCTCATTGGCTGGGTACCAGTGTATCAAATGTGCACAACGTTTTCTGCAGACTTCTTGCTCCTGTTTCCTACCATGTACTTCCCCAGTCTCTGCATGTCTGCTAGTGTGTTTTGTGCTCCAAGTTCTCATCCTGGGTGCTGAAAGCCTGTCACTGTCACCTTTCAGCCCTGAGAATTATGGTATTATTGCAGATGAGAAGGTAGACTTGGTAGTTTGATATAATGAGTCCAAGTGGTGGGATTGGACCAGGAACTCACAGGTCTGAGGCCATTCTTATTATACTGCTGAATTCCATAAACAATGACTTTTTTTTTTTGCTTTTTAGGTCACACCCAGTGATGTGCAGGGGTTACTCCTGGCTCTTGCTCAGGAATTACTCCTGGCGGTGCTTGGGGGAACCATAAGGGATGCTGGGGGATCGAACCTGGGCCAGCTGTGTGCAAGGCAAACACTAGCCATAGCACTACCCACTGTGCTATGGCTCCAGCCCCAAACAATGACCTCTAATAGGACTCAGGTAGTCTGCCCCAGTCTGTAAACTGAAGCTGGAATAATACAGCCAACTAACACATTGCCAAAATATAATACCACCCCACTCCAGAGTTTGCCCTAACAGAAGATCAGACACAAATCTTTTAAGCGCTACTTCTTTAAGATTGATCATGAGAGAATGAGATGCAGGTATAATTTTCTTTGAACAGAAGTAGGTGTTTCACATCAGTGATGCTCAAAGGTTACTCCTGGCTCTGTATTCAGTAATTACTTCTGGCAGTGTTCAGGGGACCATACGGGATGTCGGGGATCAATCCCAGGTAGACCGTGTGCAAAGCAAAACGCCCTACCTGCTGTACTACTGCTACAAGCCAGAATCACCTGTAATTTAGGCCTTAAAATCAACAATTAACTGCCCTTTAAACATTCAAGCATGGATAAAAAATAGAATGACTTTGCAGAGCGGCATTTCAGATTTCAACATGAAGAGGAAGCCTAGCACAGAAGCTCTGCATCTAAAAGTAGTGCAGGTCAGGGGCCGGAGCGATAGCCCAGCAGGTAGGGCGTTTGCCTTGCATGCGGCCGGTTCATGGCAGCCCGGGTTCGATCCCCGGATCCCATATGGTCCCCCTGAGTACCGCCAGGAGTAATTCCTGAGTGCAGAGCCAGGAGTAACCCCTGAGCATTGCCAGGTGTAACCCAAAAAAGCAATAAACAAACAAACAAACAAACAAATAAATAAACAAACAAACAAATAAACGAATGAATGAATGAATAAATAAATATAAAAGTAGTGCAGGTCCACAGTGAGTTCAAATCTCCAAACCACACAGATCCGCTAAGCAGCTTCAGGTAAAGTCTCAACCTCTCCGAGGTAACTCATCCCCAAAAGAGGTGATAAAGGACTTACCGTGTGGTTATTCTGAAGATTGGGTGAGGTGATACACATAATGGGCTTTGGGCTGAGATGGCTCAGCAGGCTGGAGCTCATGCTTTTGCGTGTGGGAAGCTGGAGTTTGACCCCCAGCATCTCATGGTCCTCTGACCTCCTGGAGTCAGCTCTGAGGACCGACAGGTGTACCCTTCCCCCACCCCCCAAACTAACAGTGGAGATTATAACTCTAAAAAGCCGCAGCAAACATTAACCTGTGATAACAACCAAGTAAACAGGGGAATTAGTACTTAAACCCAGAACATTCCAGTTTCCTCTGCCAGCCCGTAACCCTGTGTTTCCCCTTTGGCAGAATCTAACGCTCCTTCTTAGCCAGCGGCACCACCTGCTCTCCCTCTGCCCCATTTCCTCATTTCCATGGCACCTTTCACATTACATTTCACATTTCTTTTGACGGGGCAATTGGAAACCTCGACCGACCGCAGCGGATTGTTCATAGCTGGAGGTGGGGGAATGAGCATCGTGCAGCTGGAGCTTTTTAGCGGTCATCGGCCCATTGCCGTAAGAGCATCCAGCCCATTGCTGTAAGAGCATCCACTTCCGTTGCAGCCTGGCTCTGTCTTCCCAGGCTCTGTAGTCATTAATTAGCTGCTCAAAGCAATGCGTCTGGAATGTCTACGGAAGAAGCCTGATCCAGAGCACTTCCCCCACAGCGTCCTGAGTTCAGTCACAGTTCCACGTAGATGCCCCACTGGTTGTTTAAGGCGTGAACAAACATCCCCTCACCCCCTAGGTCATCCTGGTTTGGGTGAATGAAGCTGCCCTTCCCATCTCCCCATGGCCACCCCGGTGAGCTGGACTTCCCTCAAAACCCCACAGCACCAGGCTCCATCAGTCGCTCCTCCCCCATGCCATGCGCCCTGACACACGACACAAGTGTAGCCAGGATAACTGCACTGTCTTGGGCTGGTCCCTGAGCTCTCCCTCCTCTAGGCCAGCCTTCACGTGGTCTGCACGTATATGACTGACCTCTTCCGCCTGCCCTGCCCAGCATGGGCCCACACTCAGTCATGCGCTCAGGCCCTCCATGTTGCCGGCTGCATCCCTGCAATTCCCAGCAATCCCCAAGATTCTCATAAAGAGTTGGGTTATGTCCCTGCTGCTCCACAGACACCCCAAGCCAAATTCACATCCCACCTTCTCCAACCACAAACTACTTCTCTTTTAAGACTCATTTGAGGGGCTGGAGCGATAGCATAATGGGTAAGGTGTTTGCCTTGCATGCGCCTGACCCGGGTTCGATCCCCGGTATCCCATATGGTCCCCTGAGCACTGCCAGGAGTAATTTCTGAGCAAAGAGCCAGGAGTAACCTCTGAGCATCGCCGGATGTGACCCAAAAAGCCCCCCCCCCCCAAAAAAAAAACACCTCATTTGGGGAGGGACCAGAATTAACACCTCATTTGGGGGAGGGTCCAGTTGGTAGAGCATTTGCCTCACATGCGGCAACCTGGGTTCAATCCCGGCATCCCATATGGTCTCCCGAGCACTGCCAGGAATAATTTCTGAGTACAGAGCCAGGAATAATCCCTAGAATCGCTGGGTGTGACATGCCTCCCACCCCCAAAAAAGCTAAAATTAAAAAACTCTTGGGTGAGGAGGTGGGTAGGGCATTTGCCTTGCATGTAGTCAACCTGGGTTCAATTCCAGACATCCTACAGTGTCCCCTGAGCACTGCTACGAGTGATCCCTGAGCACAGAGCCAGGAATAACCCTGAGTGGCTCTGGGTATGGCCCCCAAAGCCAAAAATTCACCAGATGGCACTTTGATGGTAAGTGTAGGGAAGTAACTTTGTATATAAATGCCATAAACTTGAAAATGACTGTAATCCTGTGACCTAAACTATGACAAATAGGGGGCCGGAGCAATAGCACAGCGGGTAGGGCATTTGCCTTGCATGCAGCCAAGCTGGGTTCAATCCCTGGCATCCCATATAGTCCTCTGAGCACTTCCAGGAGTAATACCTGAGTGCAGAGCCAGGAGTAACCCCTGAGCATCGCTGGGTGTGACCCAAAAAGCAAAAACAAACAAAAACTATGATAAATAATACGGGAACTATATTGTAAACCATGTTATAGCAATAAAAAATGGAGAAACTAGATTTCTACTAGAATTTATATTCTAAAACTAAAAAATTATGTACTTAGTCTTTTTTGGTTGGTGCTGTTTATTGGAAATATATAAATGTTTATATGGGCTGTACCTGAAGACCTACAGATTGTACCTGAAGACCTACAACCCATTAAACCCTATATGGGTTTAATGGGTTGTACCTGAAGACCTACAGATTCTGGTCAGAACCAAAGGAGTCAAATGAATTATAGACCTCATTCGGAATGGATTGAGGCTCTTTATATTCCTGGAGCAAGCAGATGCCCTTGGGCTCTACTTGCATGAGACAGGACATATGGAGATGTTACTGGGGCCCGCTCGAGCAAATCGATGATGAACGGGAAGACAGTGATACAGACAGTGATAAATGTTACGTACTTGAAATTTACATAACATAATGCAATGCTATTTCAATAATATCTATATGTATTGGACCAGGTTGAGGCCACACCTGGCAGGGCTCAGGTCTTACCCCTGACTCTGTGCTCAGAAATCAGTCCCATGATGTCTTGGAATGAGCCCAGGATGGCTGTGTGCAAGGCAAACACCCTAACCCCTGAACTTCCTCTCTGGCCCCAGAAAAGTCCTTCGAAAGAGGGAGGCGTTGGGTTGTACCTGAAGACCTACAGATTCTAGTCAGAACCAAAGGAGCCAAATGAATTTATATTCTACCTTGGACCCAAATCCAGGGTGTAGCCACCAAGCACAGCCGGGCTCAAGGTCCTAAATGCTGAGACAAAGAGAACTGCACTTACATTAGGGTGCCAATCCCCCTGCCTCCGCCCCTCCCTCCCTAAAACACAAGGGTCCTAGATGTTTTCCATGAAAACTAATGTCTTCAGATTTTAAAAATGTAAACATTTGCTAGTTTCCTAGAAGAGGCTAGGGGGATTAGTTCCAGAACTCCGCTACTAAATTCGCCATAACCACAATTATTAACCCCCTATTTATCTGAGAATCCAAGAGCTCCGACACTGTTTCTTCCATCCAGACACATAGTCGCCGTTTGGAGGAAAAGCCAAACTTCTAAGAGAGTTGGAGAAATGATCCAAGCATTAAGCAGGACAAGCAGATGCATTACCGGCGATGGAGAGGCCTCAGTGGACTGACCCACAGGAGGCTGGCCAGGCTGGCCTTCTCCCCAAGGGGCTGAGCCCGAGGGATGCAGGACTTGCGACAGAACTCCTGGTAGGGGTCCGGGCAGAGCGCAGAGCCTTTGGAGTTTGGAATCTGAATTTCTACTGTGGCATTTATTTGAAAATCTCAGACATTTGGAGAAGGGGAGCCGGTGATCAGGAGCATCAGGTCCCACAACTGTCTCTCCAGCCTCCCTCAGACTCTTTGTCTGGGGGCCATAAGAGGCTCAGGGGCTATTCCTGGCTCTGCAGTCAGTAATTACTCCTGGCAGTGCTCAGGGGGCTCTATGGGATGCTGGGAACTGAACCCTCACCCTACTGGCTGTACTATCTCTCGCACCCTACTGGCTGTACCAACTCCCGGCCCTGAGGCCTTTTTTTTTTTTTTTTTTTTTTTTTGGTCTTTTTTTTTCTTTCAGACTCTCTGCACCTCAGTCTCCTCATCAGTGAAGCCGGCTAGTGTGATCCAAACCCCAGGCCCCACAGTGTAGCCGGCACCACAGACTCTCTACACACTAAGCAAAGTGCTGGAGTACGGATGGGAAGAGAAAGCTTGTGAGCTCAAGAAGAGCTACTGATAGAGGCCATTAGAATCATCAGGGAAAGATTAAGGATAAGGCCCTAAAGAAAGGCAATCACAGCAGGGAAGGCCAGGCCCAGGTGCCTGATAAGCTGATGACCTGCCCCCCTCCCCAGCACACCAGGGAGAGAATCTCAGCTTCCTCTCCCGAATCTTAACATAATAAAGAAATGCTCAGCCGCCCATCTTCGTAAAAGGGACTTACTAAAAAATAGTAAAAGGGGGGGGGCTTACTCTGAATCCTCCCCCATTGCGCGCTGCCATGCAGTTCATCAGTAAATGCAAGAACCGAGAGCCTACCTACTACCGAGAGTACCCTCCCCACCCCTACATGGCAGAGCCTGGCAAGCTACCCGTGTCCTATTCCATATGCCAAAAACAGTAACAATAGACCTTGTTCCCATGACCTGAACGAATGGTTTGAGGTTCTTCGTGTTCCTGGAGCGAGCAGATGCCCTTGGGCTACACTAGCATGCAACAGGGATGAATAGAGACGTTTAAAATCGATGAACCACGGGAAGACAAGTGATACTCTGAATCCTGCTTGAAGAGGCCCCTCCCAGAACCTGGGAGCTTCCCTGCCTTCCTTTCCCTTTCAGAGAAGTCGTCTGAGCTCAGCCTTTGTTCTCCAGCCCGGTACTTTCATTCTTAACTGCTTGAGGACATGCGCCTGAGCGCCTGAACCTTTAACGCCACCACATGGGGGTGGGAGAGAGCACAAGGGCTGGAGCACCCCGAGAGCACCTCCCAGCAGAAACCCAAACAACCAAGCACATCAGAGTAGCCTAAGCATCATAGCATCTGGCCCAGTTGACTGAGCATGATGGGTCCTCACAGGCTCCCCCAACCCTGCTTGGGGGCCTCCCCCAAACCCGCTAATGACAGAGGAAGCCTCAGTTTACCCTTTTCAGCTTCAGTGGGGGGGTGTTTTGTTTTGGCTGCTCCATCCTACAGTTTTTTTTTACCTTCCTCAAATTCCTGGGCTCTTTCTGATAAACAGGGAGTTAACGTTTGTCCAAGAAATCACTGTGCCCCAGAGTTTAGGCTTACAGGAGCCTAAGATAATGACAAATACCTAAGACAGACAAAGATGCTTTAGATCCTTGCATCCTCTGTAAAATGCAAAGCTCAATTTTCATTTAAAAGGGTCTACAGGAAAACCCTTATCTTGAACTTCCCTGTATTCTCTGTAAAACAAAGACCCAGTTTTTCTATAAAAGTCACGCAAAAGGGCAATAGTTAACTTGGCCCTATACTCAGTTCCTCCCCACGTGGAGAGTTCATTTCCTTTTCTATTCTAAACTTTGCTATTTTTCAACTCTGAGACTGAGCATCTTTATTACTCAGTGTTTTCATTTTTGAAAATATTGAAGAACCTGGGATCGCGATGGAACACAGAGACCCTCCGCCAGGACTCCTGCATCCCTCCCACAGGAGGAGGGGGTCAGCAGCTATGAGTACCCCTGAGCCTTACCTGTCAACCGGAAATGGGCAGTGCCTGAGGCAGATTCAGAAATTTGGAGACAGAATCACTTTCTTCTTCGTCTGGGAAGATTCTTGTCTTCTCTGCTTCAGACTTAGGAGATGGGAGATGCTGCCTTTCAGCTTTGGTGGAGTCTGGGGGCTGCCCAAGCCCAGGGCAGCAGTCCCGACCCCAGAGGCCCAGTGTTTCCCTGGTAACTTAATGTCGCTCACTACACAAGACAGCCACTAGGGGGCCCAGGAGGCCAAGCTGAGCGTTGACTCCATGTCTCAGGAAGTGCGTCCTGTTCCTGCCCGAACACCGCGTCAAGGTCATCCGGCCCCGCGTCGTGGTCTGAGAACAGTACCTTCTGCGTCGTCTGCCAACTCCGAGGGAAGAACACGGCCCCCTTGGGCATAAAAAGCATGCTTTTTCTTTTTAAATTTTAATCACCGGTGGATTACAGTTATTCACGATTGGATTTCAGGCACAGAATGTTCCAACACCGAGCCCTTCACCTCCACTTCCCTCCCGCCCACCAGCCTGCCTCTATGACAGGCAATTTTTAATGAAAATGTTGTCACTGTGGCTTGCAGTACTGTTACTGATGGGGCTTCATACATAACGCTTTACTACCTAAAAAAAAGCATTTTTAACCTAGCCCATTCTCCACAGTCCACCAGGCTAAACCCTTCACTGTTTTCTCCTGATTAAACGCCCTTTGCTCCCCCAGGACAGTCTATAATGGAGGTGATGAGGAGCAATCTTTCCTCATCCTCTGCAGCAATCCGTTTGGCAGAGCTGAAACTGAGTTAGCAGCCCAGGGTTGCTACCCCTCACACTGGGGTTCTGGGTTTGGTCTCTGGGACCCTCTGCCTATTCCTTACCCCACCCCCTCCCTTCCACACCTTATGCAAAAACTAGAATAACTACCGACTGATCTATCTACCACAGTCTTGTTTAAACCAATCACTCCTTTTCAAAGAAAAAAAAGAAAAGCTGGGGCCCCTGAGGTTGTAATAGCTTAGCCCCTGTGCTCAGAACTGGGTGACATTTTGTTTTTTCCTTGGCAGGAGGCTACTTTGACAAGGGAACATCTTTCACATTTTCTCAGAGGTGTTCAATGAACACTCCAGCAACAATGGAAATGAACATGATTTCCCAAGCAGGTTGCCTGGAAACCACTTGTGTGTTTCCGAAACTAATTTAAACATGAAAATTCGGCTCCTGAGTCATGTCAGGAATGTGTGTCATGGGTTTCTCAGTATTTTGCTTTCTTTTTCTTCAACCTTGAGAAATAATGCAATGCTCATTGCAGAAAAAAATGGAAACGAATATAAAAATGGAAGTGACCAGGGGGCTGGAGAACTAGTACAGCCAGTAAAGCCCTGGCCTTGCGTGCCATCTGGTCCCAGCACCACAAACGCAACCGCAAATGCAGAGCCAGGAGTGGTCCTTGAACATCGGTGGGTGTAGGCCCCAAACAAAAATAATAAAGGGGAGGGGGAGGAAAATAGAAAATGGAATCCTGCAGAGAGAAAACAACTAACTCAGAGTTTGCTTTCTTTCTTTCTTTCTTTCTTTCTTTCTTTCTTTCTTTCTTTCTTTCTTTCTTTCTTTCTTTCTTTCTTTCTTCTTTCTTTCTTTCTTTCTTTCTTTCTTTCTTTCTTTCTTTCTTTCTTTCTCTCTGTCTCTCTCTCTTTCTTTCTTTCTTTCTTTCTTTCTTTCTTTTTTCTTTCTTTCTTTCTTTCTTTCTCTCTCTGTCTCTCTTTCTCTCTCTCTTTCTCTCTTTCTCTCTTTCTCTCTCTCTCTTTCTTTCTTTCTTTCTTTCTTTCTTTCTCTCTGTCTCTCTTTCTTTCTTTCTTTCTTTTTCTTTCTTTCTTTCTTTTTCTTTTCTTTCTTTTCTTTCTTTCTTTCTTTCTTTCTTTCTTTCTTTTCTTTCTTTCTTTCTTTCTTTCTTTCTTTCTTTCTTTCTTCTCTCTTTCTCTCTTTCTCTCTTCTCTTCTCTTTCCTCTTTCTCTCTCTCTCTCTTTCTTTCTTTCTTTCTTTCTTTCTTTCTTTCTTTCTTTCTTTCTTTCTTTCTTTCATTTCTTTCTTTCTTCTTCCTTTCTGTCTGTCTGTTTTTCTTTTTTCTTGTCTATTTTGCATCTTTGCTGATAAGACTCAATTTATCTAAATTTGAGTTTCTCTAGTTAGCATTTTGTCCACGCCTGGCTAAAGTTTTCACAATTTTTTTTGCTTTTTGATCACACTCGGCGATGCTCAGGGGTTACTCCCTGGCTCTGCACTCAGGAATTACTCCTGGCGGTGCTCGGGGGCCATATGGGATGCCGGAGATCGATTCAGGCCGGCATGGGCCGGCGCGCAAGGCAAACGCCCTCCCGCTGGGCTATCCCTCCAGCCCAAGTTTTCAGAAATTTGGTTTGTGTATTTGTGTGTTAACTGCATCCTATTACTATTTTCATTTATTTATTTAATCTTTCTCTTAATGCCAAACACTTAGGTTATTTCCAATCTTACACCATTATAGTAAAAGCTGTCACAATTGTTTACAACAAAATATCTATGATAGTTTTACATTCTGAGGATAAAATCACAAACGGCTTTCCAGCAACTAAACATTTTAAACCATTAAAAATGAGCAACCTAAGTCAAATTTGTTTCTTCTCAAGTTTCCCTCTGTTCCTCTGTCTCTTCATGTTATTGTTTTATTTTGGGTTCTTTTTTTTTCTTTTTTGGGTGGGTCACACCGGCGATGCTCAGGGGTTTCTCCTGGCTCTGCACTCAGGAATTACTCCTGGCAGTGCTCGGGGACCATATGGGATGCCGAGGATCGAACTGGGCTGGCATGGGCTGACCGTGTGCAAGGCAAACACCCTACCCCCTGGGTTATCGCCCCAGGCCCTCTTCTTGTTAGTGTTGTCTGTTTTTGAGCACTCCCTGAGGTGCTCAGGGCTTAATCCTGACTTGGCACTTGGTGTTCTGAGGCTCTGGGGATGGAACCCACCCTCTCAGGCCCCTTCCCTCTCTCTTTTATCTAGTCCCACTTCCTAGAGGTAACCGCTGCCACCAAAACTTTAGAACTGAAACTTTAGAGAGTATAGAACCACATGCATAGCCTTTGTTTATCTACCACCATACACTGTTACAACACTTGCTTTTTGCTTTTTGTTTGTTTGGGTTCTTTTTAATTTGTTTTTGTTTAGTTTGGATTGGGGGCCACTTCCAGCAGTGCTCAGGGCTTACTCCTAACTCTGTGCTCAGAGATCAAACTGGGGTGAACTCTGTGCCAGGCAAGCACCTAAACCTATGTACTATCTCTCAGCCCAGCACATAGAGAGATTTGGGGTGGGGAGGTCACACCCAGTAACACCCAGGGCTTACTCCTGGCTCTGGGTTCAGGGGTCACCCCCTGGTGGAGCTCAGGAGGCCATATATGATGCCAGGATTGAACTCGAGTTGGTGACATGCAAGGCAATTGCCCTACCCACTATACTATCTCTCTGGCCTCATAAGCCTGAGCTCCGGCCATGTGGCATCAGTCTGGTATCCTGCCCGTGCTGTGAACTGACCGCCGAACCCGACACACTGCTTGAACCTTCTGTTCTGTTACCTTCCCTGGAGAGCAGCCTGATCGCTGCTGTGTGATTAGAGCAACCATGTCTGAGCAGCGCCTGGCGCAGAGAAAGAGGAGCTGCCAAATGGTCATGGACAAAGAGCTCTAGTGCCTGCAGGCGCCGAGCGAAGCAGGGCAGAGGGACGCGCGCCCATGCAGATCCTGAGACAGCTTACACCCGTCAGGCAGAAGCCAGGCACAATGCTGACCTGTCCCAGGCAAAGAATAAACAACTCCTCTCCGCTTCCCAGACGCCGTGGCTGGAGTTTTGCATAGACCCGACTCGGAGGCCTGCGTGCTGGTTCGTCCACCTGAGTAGGAGGCCCTGCGTGCTGGGGCAGCATTTGCCGCAGCCTTTGTCTTCGGACTTAGCTGGTTCCTCAGCAGACCAGGTTCCAGAAAGCGCTAGAGCCAGGCTCGGGTCTATGCAAAACTCCAGCCACGGCGTCTGGGAAGCGAGAGGAGTTGTTTATTCTTTGCCTGGGACAGGTCAGCATTGTGCCTGGCTTCTGCCTGACGGGTGTAAGCTGTCACAGGATCTGCATGGGCGCGTGTCCCTCTGCCCTGCTTCGCTCGGGCCTGCAGGCACTAGAGCTCTTTGTCCATGACCATTTGGCAGCTCCCTTTCTTCTCTGCGCCAGGCGCTGCTCAGACATGGTTGCTCTAATCACACAGCAGCGATCAGGCCGTTCTCCAGGGAAGGTAACAGAAGTCGCCCCAAATCAGCAGGTGCCACGAGCCCACTGAACACAACCAGACGCCTCTCTTCTCCACTGGCTGTCCTATCCTGTCCTCTTCCGGTCACCACACAGCTCAACCCCATGTCCTGGGGAGACCCCATGCCCTCACCCTGCTGAGGGACCCGCTAGCTGGCCTGGCCTCCTGGCCTGCAGCGTAGCCCTCAGGAGCTCCTGCTCGCCCGCCCTGTGGAGGACGCTGAGCGGTGGTGGCTGGTGTTTCTTCCTCTGGACAGAGCGAGCGGGCATTGCTCTAAACACAGAGACGTCTTAGCCACTGAAACTCTAAAAGCGCTCCCGACTGGTTTGTGGCTAATCCAGGTGCATCGAATATCCCCATTTCCTCAGAGATTAAAAAGTCAGGGACGCACGCATGCCCTCTATCAATGGGCTGCAGACACTTCCTGTCGCGGTGGTTTGCAAGGAGTGATTGCAGCAGCAGCTCCCGGATGTGCACAGAGCCGCGGCGACCGCGAGGTTTCTGCGCGCTGCAGTCAGCCTCCAGAGCTCAGTGGACAAGTGATGTGGGCAGACAGGCAACAAATCCATTTCTAAGTCCTGCCGGAAGTCCTTCCTCTAAAGGAGGACAGGGTTCAAAGGATAACCAGGAGCCAGCAATGGGCTACCTGCTCTTAATTATTGGCAGCACTTAGTGCTGGTACCACAGAGGATGAGGGAAATATCCATCTTCAGACTGTCTCTAATGCTCAGAACCCGTTACTATAAAGTAATAACAGGCCAGGAGGAAACCCTGAAACCTAATATCAGTTTAGAGAAATGGAGACCCTGAATTTTCGCTTTCTCTCTCAAGGTCGGACACTGGCTACAGCAGGTCCAAACCTAGAGCCTCATAGGGTCTAAAAGCGTTCCGCACTGAACCACCAGTGTTGACACAACGGAAGAAAAATGTGAGAACTTCATTTGAGTCCTGGATTCCTCTTTCGCCTGGGTCTGACCATTCTCAGAACCCCAGCAGAAACTGGTAGGGGAGAGGCATATTATCTTTAAAATCTATTCCTCTTTCCTTCAGTAATAATAAAAAAAAAGGAACTGTTTGGAGGCATGTGTCTATTCAGGAAGAAAAAGTCCGTACCGGAGCGATAGCCCAACGGGTAGGGCATTTGCCTTGCATGCTGCCAACCCGGGTTCCCCAGGTTCTGTCCCCGACATCCCATATGGTCCCCAGAGCACCGCCAGGAGTAATTCCTGAGCGAAGTGCGGGTGTGACCCCAAAGAGCAAAAAAAAAAAATCACATTCCCTACTTTGTCCAGTCAACTCATGTCTGGGCAGCTGAATATAAAGGAACATGGCTGTGCTTTCAGTGACTAGAAGGTACATTTCTCTGTTCACGACTTCCTAACCAGCAACTGGAATGTTATCACAAGGTCGGGAGCTGGGGCAGCCTCTTCGGGTCAGGAGGTAGAAGTCCTGTGTAGAAGAGAGCTGAACAAAATAGAGAGAACCCAGTGGCAGTGATCAGAAAGCTACCATACTAGCTCTTGATTGCTTCTGTTTATGCTGGAGATGAATGCATTTTAATATTCTTTCTTAACTACTGTTTTCAATAACTCCTGTTATTGAAAAACTTGGGTTTTCAATCTCAAGCAAAATAACATCAACTCTAGAACCATAAGTGAAACTTTTTTTGAATGGTTCTTGCATAATTTCCAGAGAATAGGAAGCGTTCATCCCCTGGACCTAGATAGCTACTTCTAAGAGAAGGTTTCATTCTAAGAGGAAACCAGCGGACAAGGGAAGATTCTCATGCCATGTATATTGGCTCTTTGCTTTCTATTGATTGGACTGCAGGTGGTTTTGGTTTTTGTTTTGGGCCACACCTGGCAATGCTCAGGGCTCCTGGCTCCTCACTCTGGAATCATTCCTGGTGGTTGGGGATCATTTGGGTGCTGGGAAATTGAACTCCGCCGCCACCTGCAAGGCAAATGCCCTGCCCGCTGTACTATTTCTACAACACTTCATTCTCTTTTAAAGCAAATATCCCCAGGAAAGCTAAGGTCGTTGGCTGGTCACTCCTGAGAATCAAACATCCTCTTACTGATTTGTAAGACACTTGGGCAAGGGGCCTTGTTGCAGCAAGGCAAGAAGAGAAGTGACACCTGGGGAGGGCAGACCTAGGTCACTGTACTGAGTGCGGTGAATGGGCAGTGAGCGAAGAGGGGAAAGAGGGGACAGTGAGGGAGAGTGGGGTGCAAAGCAGCAATTATATTCCAGCTATGGGACAGTCACGACCACAGCGGGCAGCAGCAGCAGCAGAGGAAATTCCAGTAATTGCCAGCACGGAACTAATACCAGGTTCCTGGTAGAACCCATAGCCCCATCTTCCCCTCCAACCTGGGTCTTCCCTTTTTGCTTCATTCAAGTCTGTTCTTGATAGATAGATAGATAGATAGATAGATAGATAGATAGATAGATAGATAGATAGATAGATAGACAGACAGACAGACAGACAGACAGACAGACAGACAGACAGACAGACAGACAGACAGACAGATAGATAGATAGATAGATAGATAGATAGATAGATAGATAGATAGATAGATAGATAGATAGATAGATAGATAGATAGATAGATAGATAGTTAGATAGTTAGATAGATAGATAGATAGATAGATAGATAGATAGATAGATAGATAGATAGATAGATAGATAGATAGATAGATAGATAGATAGATAGATAGATATAGATATAGATATATATCTCCAGTCCTTGCAATTTATTATTTGTTATTATTAAATCACCATGAGATACACAGTTACAAAGTTGTTTGTCATTGGATTTCAGTCATACAATGTTCCAGCAATGTATCTTCACTGATGTACATTTCTTACCACCAATGTCCCCAGTTCCCTCCTTCCACCCCCTACCCCCAGTCAGCCTCTATAGCAGGCACTTTCCCTGCCTCTCCTTTTGAGCATTATCAAACCTCTGTTCTTTCAGCTGCCAGCAAATGTCAGATACCTTCGGAGTTCCCGGGTTCTAGTCATTCCCTTCAACTTTTGGCCAAGTTTATTGACATGTTTAACATTTTATTAAAATAGAGATGAGATGTGATTGCATTTTCATTTAGCTTTGCCCTGAACAATGAGATGGGTTAAAATGACAGATTTGGAGTGCTAGTTACATGTAACGTAACACATAAGAGCCCCATCTTTATGAGTTCAGAGGGACAATGGTTACTTCCCCACACCTGCTACTTGTCTATAGCATCAAGAATCAGCTTGCTATCCACCCACCGGGGGTAGGGGATGGGGTGGAAGTCGGCAGGAACATGGCACTGTTTCCCTTAGTCCTCACTGACCCAGTGAAAGGGATCACTCTGGCGGTGCTCAGGTGATCATATGGGGCACTAGAAATCAAACCGCTACTATTTTAAAGCATGTCACACCTGTCACTGTACTGGGGTGATCCTGATCATGCTCAGGGGAGCGTGTGGTGTCAGGGACTAAACCTGGGGTTCCCACATGCACCGTGTGCTCTGCAGCCCTTTGTGTGCTCCCTGACCCAGAAACTTCCCTTAATTAAAAGATGTTACTGAGATTTTTTTTTTTTGCTTTTTGGTCACACCCAGCAATGCTTAGGGGTTACTCCTGGCTCTGTACTCAGGAATTACTCCTGGCACTGCGTGGGGACCACATGGGATGCCAGAGATCGAACCCGGGTCGACCGCATGCAAGGCAAACGCCCTACCCTCTGGATTATCGCTCCGACCTCTTGTTACTGAGATTATTATGGTTTACAAGAGCCTCATTTTTGTGTGTTCAGATGGAGAATGGTTACTTCCCTACACCAGCTACTAAAATACTGATGCCCTTCTGACTACTATCTGTGGGATCCTTCCTAGCCTGTTCTCCACCCTTGGCACCTTACTGTTATGAGTCCAAGAGTTCATTTTCCTGGGGCACATTCCATCTCTTGCTTTGCTCTTTTTTTTCTCCTATCATGTGTAAGTGAGGTCATCAGTGTTGTTTCTGTCCTTTTGATTTATTTTGCTTAACATGACCCTCCAATTCCATCCATGGTGCAGCAGAGGTGGAGATTTCATCTTCCCCACAGTTGAGCATTTCACTGTGTACACACACCACATCTTCTTTCTCCGCTCCTCTGTCTTTGAGCATTTAGGTTGTTTCCTGATCTCATCTATCATAAATAGTGCTGCAACAGTCAAGAACATAGATGAGCCTATATTGTTTGGAAACAGGTTTGTTTGTTTGTTTGTTTGTTTGTTTTGCGATATTTGGACAGATATAAACATGAGGACCTGAATTATTTGAGAAGCCTCCGTAGTGTCTTCCAGTGAGACTGACCTGATTACATCCCACCAGTAGCGAATAGGTTTCTTTCCCCTCTCTCCACACTCACTGGCACTTCTTTCTGGTCTTTTTGATCCAGTTCATACTCCCAGCGGTGTTGCAGGACACCTAAAAGCCTAGGCCTCCGCATCTGCCCTGGATTGCCTCCTGCAGGTCACTTCATAGATAGGGGGTAGTCTGAGTGTGGCAATCTTATCTGACCATGTATTCTGTACTGGCTGGTATAAATATTCTCTCATGCTACCACAATCATCATGGGACTAGCTAGATCTTACCAGCATATTTGCCTGGCCACGTTGGATCTCTAAGTAATTAGACCAGAGAGAAATGCTGTTTGCCTCCAAGCAAGCAAGCATGGCTCCCTGATAACTCAAAGGCAACTACAATACAAAACTACCGTGAAGTAGACGAGACTCTTGTGAAGGCTTGGAGAAATATTTAACTGGCATTAGTATTAGTCTTTGGTACAGAGACATGCCATCTCAGAAACCCCCTTCTCTACCCTATAAAGGCAATTCCAGGAAGATCTTGGCTCAAGACATTAGGTAAGTGCTGGGAGAAATTACCTGAGGGCATTTGATCCTTCTTGCCAGGGGAAGTTACATTTAGCTTATAGTTCCTCCCAGCTCTGCTAGGAGGCTTTGAATTAGCTCTGGGTCCTTGTAAACAGCCAGATGTTCTCCTGAAGTTGCTACATTTCTATAGAGCTATTTTCCTGTTTTCATCTCTAGATAGCCCAGCCCACATTGGTGATGTATTGAATTTTATCTACTTATTATTTTTATGCTAAAAAAACCAGTAACAATTATGGACCTCATTCCCAAGACCTGAAGGAATGGTTTGAGGCCCTTCCTGTTCCTGGAGCAAGCAGGTGCCCTTGGGCTACACTTGCTTATGACAGGACGTATGGAGATGTTACTGGTGCCTGCTCAAGCAAATCCATGAATAACAGGAAGACAAGTGATACAAGTGATTATTTTTATATAAAAGTTGTGTTTAATAGTGAAGTTCAGCACACTTCAGCACTGGGTATGGCCTGGAGTCCAAGCCACAGGGGCGAGCAGGTGATTGCATGCAGCTTCAGCTGGCAAAGAGGATGAGGAAGGTGACCCGCAATTTAGAGAGCTCCACGGCCTCGACAGGGAAAATCCCAGAATGGTGTAGTAGAAGAGCCGCTGCTTGAGAGACTAGAATCCTGGCATACCAAAGGATCAAGCTGCAGAACACGGTTCCCAGGCTGAACCCCTGAACCAGCCGCACCCACTGTGGCAGCTCCAGCACCAATTAACTTAGCTGCTATGTTAGTGTCATGAGAAGCCACACTGGTCTAGAACTCCTGTTCAGCCACCCAGAGCAGGGAGCAGCAGGGAGGGAAGACTGAGGCTGTTTCCAATGCAATCTTGGACCTGTTCAGGAGGAAGCAAACAAGGATCTGATTAAACCCCTGGTACAGCAGTGGATAGAGTCAGAGTAATGAGCAATGCTCTAGGAGTCGGATTTTTTTCAGTCTCAAGCTTTAGCTCCAGATGTATTGAAGTATTCAGCTGCCAACTATACTAGTACTTCTAGCATCAACATCTCCTCGTCTTCCCTTCTAACATCAAATCTAGGGGATCAGAGAGATAGAACAGTGTGTAAGGCGCTTGCCTTGCACATGGCCATCCCAGGTCCGATCCCCAGCATCCAAATCCCAAAGCCCATGAGAGCTCAGTGCCAGTGATTTCTGAGTGAGTCCTGAGCACAGGGGACTGTGGCCCAAAATACAAAACAAAACAAAAGTAAATTCAAATCTAGCAGAAAACCCAAATCTCATGATCAAAACCACCTCCCAGCAGTCTTAGTAAAACAGGTGGAAATCACCTTTATCTAAGGCTCTTTGACGCCACACATGGGAATAGCAGAGAATACCGACAGAAGGAAATCAGGCCCCCCAGTTCTGGGGAGCCATCCACCCGCTCTGGGAAGCTTACAGTTGATGATGTCCCCAAGGGAGCCCTCTGGAAATCACGTGGTCCTATTCCCATCCCCCTCTTCCGCCCTTGGTGCTGGCCAGAGGTCTGCCTCTAACTTCTCTCTGTTCTAATGCCAGCACAAACTTAAGGCCTGTAGCAAAGAGCCTGAGCAAAATCACTGTGTGTGTTTGGAGGCCACACCTGGAGGTGCTCAGGGCTTGCTCCTGGCTCTGTGCTCAGGGATCACTCCTCAGGGGAGGGAGGGACGCTCAGGGGACCAGATGTGGAACCACAGTGACCGCATGCCGTGTTAGAGCCTTAACCCTTCTACTATCTCTCTGGCCCCAGGGGCCAGAGTTTCCCCCTTTTCTTTTCTCACTGTTAATGCTTCCGTTTTATCATCTTTCCTTGCTTCTCTCGGGAAAGTGGTACTCATTCTACACTGACTCATTCTATACAAACAGCTTAGCCAACCCAGGCGAGGGGATCTCATTTGGGGCTTGGCTTTCACTTGTTTTTTTTTTTTTTTTTTTTTTTTTTTTTTTTTGCTGCTGTTGAGAAAAAGCAAAACGAAACAGGTTTTGCAAACATGATATTGTGGGGCCCACAGAGAGGGGAGTGACATAGCTTCCACATATGCTCACCGAGGGCCGCACTCATGGAGATGTGAGGTTCACTCGGTTTGGTGGGGAGGGCTCCTAGGGAATCACGGTGGAGCTCACACACGCTGGCTGGGGGTCCCAGCCTGACTGTCGTGTTTGCACCTCACCTGTTGGGGTACACTCCACTTTGGAGCTTAGCTGCTCGTACAGCTGGGCTGATATCAGAGATTCTACGCTCCTTGGCCACACCAGAGTCACAGACAGCACAGGAGCTGGCACCATGCTCTGCACACGTGGGTGAACAGGGCATTCACTCATGGCCTCATGTTTGCAAGGCAGGAGCTTCTACCCACTGCTGCCCCAGGGACATCAGCTTGCTGCCGTCTGCACGGAGGCGGCTGCTGTCTCCGACCCCACCACCACTGAAGTAAGGACAAGTACATCTTGATACGGAGTGATAGTATATCGGGTGGGGCACTTGCCTTACATACATCTGGCTTGGATTCAATCCCCAGCATCATTTCATATAGGCTCTTGAGCACTGCCAGGAGTAATTCCTGAGTGCTGAGTTCAGAGTCACCTCTGAGCATTGCCAAGTATGCCCCTCACTGCACCCCCCAAAAAAAAGAAAAGAAAAAGACCAGTACATTGTCTCCATTCCTGTGGATCTTTGTCACTCTAATAGATTAAGTGTTGAGCATGTCAGGAACTGTCAGGCACCTGCCAGTAGTCAAGAGAGAAGGAATATGTGGGAAGGCCAATGAACCTTCTTAGTGCCAAATCAGACTCACATTTGTCCTAGATCTAAAGACCTGGTCACTGAATTAGTATGAGGTTTAGCTGATGCTGTTAAAAAATATTTTTACCACTGAATGAAAGCAAAGGTCTCTCTGGAGTGCTGGAGATAGAGAGAATTTTTATTTATTTATTTATGTTTGTTTGCTTACTTTTTGGGTCACACCCAGTGATACTCAGAAGTTACTCCTGGCTCTACACTTAGGAATCACTCCTGGCAGTGCTCAGGAGACTGTATGGGATGCCAGGGATCAAACCTGGGTTGGCTGCATGTAAGGCAACGCCCTCTCCACTGTACTGTGACTCTGGCCCTGCAAATTTCTATTTTTGAAAGGGAAGAATAGTTGATACAATTTATTTTTTTAAGTATTTTATTATACCACCGTGAGATATACAAATAAAAAGATATACAATTAAAAAGTTCATGTTTGGGTTTTGGTCATACAGTGTTCCAGCAACCCGTCCCTCCACCAGTGCCCATCTCCCACCACCAACATCCCGGTTCCCTCCCCCTTCCCCAGCCCACCTCCATGGCAGGTTCTTTATTTCTTTCCCTTTCTCTCTCTTTCTCTTTTCCTTCCCTTCCAGACTATGGATTACAGAACATACATTAAAAGGTTGTCATGTGTATCCTTTTGCCTCTATTTAATGCTCAGTTCTAGGTAGGCATTAGTACCCTCGACAATTATTAGCACCCTGTTCCATTTTCTGTCTTACCTAACCTCTGACTCCCACACGTTTGTGATAATTTCCACCTTTGACAAGACCTCCTGATATATGTTTCACTTGATCTTGGATATTGGTATCATAATATGTACATATATATTTATGCCATGCAAATAAATGCAGTCATTCTGTATCTGTCTCTCTCCTTCTGGCTAATTTCGCTCAACAAGTTGATACAATTTAACTTGGTGGTGAGTATCTCAGAACAAGGCTTTTGTTTGGAAGTTATTCCCGTGCCCCCTCTTCCCCACCATGTCCGCTGCCAATCTTGCAAGCCGGCAAGAACGAACAGGAAAGTGGTTGTATAAAAGAGTAACTTGAAGCACAGGGCCTATGGGGCAGTCATGCTTGTTTAAATAAGCAGAATTATTAGCCCTTCTGCTGGGCCGATAACTGTGATCCCTCCTCTAGTTCGTCATGGACCTCAACAAGAGCCTTTGACGTAAACAGACCAATGGTATCTACTCTCACTGAGACCAGCCTGCCGTGTCCCTGCTGGCCCCCTCTCTCCCCCACGAACAGGGAGCCACACCCAACTTCATGTATCTCCTGTACGCTGCCCAGGCTAGGGTGATCTGCTGTGGGTTTACCATCTTGTCAATGCCTCGTCTTCTGCTCTCTATCCACGCTTTCCTGTTTCTCACAGACTGTATACCCCTTCCCGCCAATGCCATCATCCCTGGGAGTTTTGTTCTTTCTTCTCTGCCCCTCCTAGGGGCTGACTTTAGAGCAAGCAGCCTAGAGTGTGCAGAGAGGGTCTTATGTCACCCGGAATGTCAAACTCCTGGTTTCTTCCTTCCTCTCTAGATCGTCTTTGTCAAGCTACTTAATTTTCCTTAGCAGGCCTGCTTTAAGCCAAAGCGGTCATAGGGCTAGAGCAGTAAAAAAGTAGATAAGGAGTTTGCCCAGTTGGATCCCCAATACCCCAGATATTCCCAGAAACCCTGTCAAAGATGATCCCTGAGCACAGAACCAGGAACAAGCCCTGAGCACTATTGGTGTACCCCTGCCGCCCCAAAATATAACCAAATAAGAGAGAAAAAACAAATAAAAAAATGGTCAGTCCGAGCTCCCAGGACTTTTGAGATCACATGAGAAAATGCAGGTCACGTATATGGTGGATGGTGGTGGATGGCGGCCCAGTGCTCAGCAATCATTTCTTTCCCTTTCTCCTCTGGCTCAGAGGACCCAGGAGACATCACGTTGTAGTTTGGCTTAATTAGGACCCACTTTTCATTGGTTACTTTCATTCATCACTCGGGTATGTCCATGTGTTCCACCTGACTCTTGGAGCTCACCCACATCCTTTGTGGTGGTCGTTTTCCTGATGGGGGCGTGGATAGCTCATGCTCTTCACAGGCTCACGCCTGCTCAGACCGGAAACCCTCAGAATCCTCATTGGTTTCACACTTTGTACCGGGAAGTGAGGCAGAACAGCTGCCGGCCGAGAAATGGGCTTCTCTTCCCTCGAGGGCAACTGCCGAGGAAAGGGTGGGAAGGCTGCCTGCTCTAAGCGTAGCCCCAGAGAAGCGGAGGAGAAAGAGAAGTGAGAAAGGGGCACAGTCGCCTGTGAACTACAGAGCCTGTGGGGGTTGTGGTCCCCACAGAGCCTCTGGAACAAACCAGTCCCCATCCAGAAGACAGGTCCCCAGAGGTTAAGTAAGATAGAGAGGGGACCGGTTTGCCAACAACAGTTGGAAATGGTAACGCTAGACCAGAACTGAGTTTTGAAAATAGGTAAAGGTATATACGTGATAACTCCTCATTGTATATATTGCAAACTACAATGTACAAAAGGAGAGACAGACAGACAGACAGAAATACACAGAGAGACACAGAGAAAAAGAAAGAGAGACATAGAAATACACAGAGACACACACAGAGAAAGAAAGGAAGGAAGGAAGGAAGGAAGGAAGGAAGGAAGGAAGGAAGGAAGGAAGGAAGGAAGGAAGGAAGGAAGGAAGGAAGGAAGGAAGGAAGGAAGGAAGGAAGGAAGGAAGGAAGGAAGGAAGGGAAGGAAGGAAGGAAGGAAGGAAGGAAGGAAGGAAGGAAGGAAGGAAGGAAGGAAGGAAGGAAGGAAGGAAGGAAGGAAGGAAGGAAGGAAGAAGGAAGGAAGGAAGGAAGGAAGGAAGGAAGGAAGGAAGGAAGGAAGGAAGGAAGGAAGGAAGGAAGGGAAGGAAGGAAGGAAGGAAGGAAGGAAGGAAGGAAGGAAGGAAGGAAGGAAGGAAGGAAGGAAGGAAGGAAGGAAGGAAGGAAGGAAGGAAGGAAGGAAGGAAGGAAGGAAGGAAGGAAGGAAGGAAGGAAGGAAGGAAGGGAAGGAAGGAAGGAAGACGGAAAGACGGAGAGAGTAGGAAGAAAGGAAGGATGGATGGATGGATGGATAGCTAGATAGACAGACAGACAGATAGATAGTAGATAGATAGATAGATAGATAGATAGATAGATAGATAGATAGATAGATAGATAGATAGATAGATAGATAGATAGATAGATAGATAGATAGATAGATAGATAGATAGATAGATAGATAGATAGATAGATAGATAGATAGATATAGAGAGAGAGAGAGAGAAGTGTCTGCCATAGAGGCAGGCTGGGAAGGGGTAACAGGGGACATTGGTGGTGGGAAATGTGCACTGGCAGAGGGATGGGTGCTGGAACACTGTAGGACTGAAACCCAATGACAGACAGCTCTGTAATGATCTATATCATGGTGATGGGTCCATCCTCCCACCACCCCCTCCCGGCCTCCAGCACCTCAGGAACAGGCCAGTGCTGCTTTGACTTCCAAAAGAGGCTGCCTGCTCTCAGCCTGCTGCATTGTTGATTTCATGCTGTCTGCAACCTCCCTTTTATGGGAAAATAGGCAGCAAGGTCAGGAATCTTTGTTCCACCTCAGCCCAGTGCAGCCTGGGGCCACAGAAGCAGGACGCAGTGAAGAGACAGTTAAGACTGCAAGGAAGAAAAGAGACACAGCAGTGGAAACTTGGGAAGGGAGCCGCAAGGAGCAGAGGAACACCAACATTTCGAAATAGTGATTGGGGACTTTGGGACAGATGCTGGAAGTGAAATTGCTGCATTATCTAGGAGCTCAATTCTTAGGAGGGCAGTTATTTTGTTTTATTTTTTGTTTGGGGGCACACCCAGCAGTGCTCAGGGGTTACTCCTGGGATCTGCACTCAGGAATCACTCCTGGCAGGCTCCAGAGACCATATGGGATGCCGAGGATAAAACCCTGGTCACCGGCGTTCAGGACAACAACCCTACCCACTGTTCATCTCTCTAGCCCCATAATTCTTAGTTTTTTTGAGAACTGTTCTTACTGTTATTCAAAAGAATTGTATTAAATGTCTGAAAAAAGAGTGTCCAAGATGTGTGGATAAAGAAATTATGATCTTACACACAATGGATGGCTACTCAGCTTCAAGAACAGACAAAGCGGGTAGAGCGTTTGCCTTCCACACAGCCAACCTGGGTTCAATCCCGGGCATCCCATATGGTCCTCTGAGCACTGCCAGGAGTAATTCCTGAGTGCAGAGCCAGGAGTAACCCCCTGAGCATCGCTAGGTAAGACCCAAAAAAAGCAAAAAAAAAAATCATGTGTTTTGCTGCCACATGGATGGGACAGGATGGAACCATGATGAATGAGGCCAGCCAGGAAAGGGACAGATAATTACTATTATGAAGTTAAAGTAGGAAAAGCAAAACATGCTCCAAAAAGAAAATGATTGAAAATAACGTCAACAGACTGGTGCTGTAGCACAGAGGAAGAACAAGCCCCAGCTCTAAGTGTCAGGCCCTGAATTCTCTGCCCAGCACCACCAAGAACAAGAACAGTCATTAACATAAATATCTATGTACATATTGCGGTACCAACATCCAAGTCAGGCGAAACATGGATCAGGAGGTCTTGTCAGAGGTGGAAATTATCACAAAAGTGTGGGAGTCAGAGGCTAGGTAAGGCAGAGAAGGGAACAGTGTGCTAACAATTATCGAAAAGTGCTAATACCAACCTAGAACTGAGCATTAAATACAGGCAAAAAGATACACATGACAACCTCTTAATGTATGTATTGTAATCCACAATGTGGAAGGGAGGAAGGAAGAGAAAGAGAGAGGGAGAAAGAGAAAGAAATAAAGAACCTGCTATATAGGCAGAGTAGGGGCAGGGGGAGGGAATCGGGGACACTGGTGGTGGGAAATGGGCACTGGTGGAGGGATGGGTGCTGGAACACTGTAACACCATATGGCCGAAACCCAAATATGAACATCTTATGAACATCTTTGTAATTGTATATCTCACGGTGGTATAATAAAGTATTTTTTAAAAAGAACAGTCATAAAATAACGTAAATGTTCCAGCTAGCATTGGTGTGTTCTTGCAGAGAGCCAAGGAGGGAATGTCACAACAGCACCCTTCACTGCACTGCCGTCACTGTCTTTATTTGATGATGGTCACTACTGCTAACTTAATTGAGCAGTTACTGGACTGTGCATTACATCTTTACACAGATTGTTGTTCACAAAAGTCCTGAGCTGAGTAATGGCTGCCATTCTGTTGGCTTTATACCTAGTTTTATAAGTTGCTCAAGTTAATGTCCTGCCTCTGGGGAATTTCCAGGGGAGTGAAACCCCAGCTAGGCTGCTCCAAAGCCCAATTTCTCATAGATATTTCTGTACAACTTCCCTTCCTATATTGACCTTACCCACAGATCACTGTCTGTGACACCCACACCTTATATTATTTATTAAAGGCACCTGCATAATTATTCTCATAATATTCTTCCGTAACTGGTTTTTAAAATGTAAATGTAGGGAGGAATAATTCAAGAGACAGAAGTACATGCCTTATGTGTGCGAGCCCCCACGTCTGATCCCCGCCCCACAGGAGCAAGCCTGTCATCCTCAGCATTGCAGGACCAGTCCCAACATTGACCTCTCAGGCCCACTTGGCCAAGTATCCCCAAGAGTGGGCCCTGGGCTCAGAGCACTGCTTGGAGGTGATGCCCTAAAAACCTTAAACATGTTTATTTTATTTTATCTTGGTGTTAGACATTATCTGGTGGCTCTAGGGACTTACTCCTGGCTCTGAGCTTGGGGGTCATTCTTTTTTTTAAATTTTTTATTATACCACCATGAGATATACAATTACAAAGTTGTTCATGTTTGGGTTTCAGTTATACAGTGTTCCAGCACGCAGCCCTCCACCAGTGCATATTTCCCATCACTAATGTCCCCTGATTCCCTCCTCCTCCCCGGTCTGCCTCTATGGCAGGTGCTTTTGCCTGTCTTCTCTCTCTCTCTCTCTCTCTCTCTCTCTCTCTCTCTCTCATCTCTATGTCTTTCTGTCTCTCTGTCTCTGTCCCTCTCTTCCTTCCCTTACACATTGTGGCTTTCAATACATACATTTAAAGGTTATCATGTATATTTCTTTGCCTATATTCAATGCTCAGTTCTAGGCTGGTATTACCATTTCTAACAATTATTAGCACACTGTTCCCATCTCTGTTTTACATAACCTCTGACTCCCACACACTTGCAATAGATTCCACCTTGGGGGTCATTCTCCACGGTGCTCCAGGAACCAGAAATGAACCATGATCTGCTGCATACAAGACAAGTGTCCTAGCCCAGAACTATCTCTCAGATCTGAACTTTTATTTATTTTTTTTCTATTTATTTATTTATTTATTTATTTATTTATTGCTTTTTGGATCACACCTGGCAATACTCAGGAATTACTCCTGGCGTTGCTTGGGGGACCATATGGATACTAGGGATCAAACCCGGACCGGCCACTCTGCAAGGCAAATGCCTTACCTTCTGTGCTATATCTCAGGCCCCTGAATGGGTTTTTGGTTTTTGTTTTTTTTCTAGAATGTTTGAGATGAAGTTGTTTACAAGGTTTACAAAGTTGTTTTACAAATTTTGTAAAACAAAATTTACAAAGTTGTTCACAATAGAGTTTTTCAGGCATACACTGTTCCAATACCAATCCCACCACCAATGTTCTATTCCCTCCACCAGTGTCCCCAAGTTCCCTCCCACCCGCACCCTGCCCCTGGCAGGCATCTAACAAATTTATCTTATATTAACTTGTTCCAGTAAAACTTAAAGGAATGACAATAGAATTATCAAAAAATAAATCAATAAAAGTCAATTAGTGATGATTAATTGCTATGTACTTTTAATTTTTTTTGGTCCAGTCAAGGACAACCATATGCCCTATCAGTGAGTGTCACACTCGTGCCACATGAAGGGAAGTTTTCCTGTCTTTTAAAGGAGCTCTTTGGGGGCCAGAGTGACAGCACAGTGGGTAGGGCATTTGCCTTGCACATGGCCGACCCGGATTCGATCCCCGGCATTCCGTATATGGTCCCTAAGCATTACTAGGAGTAACTCCTGAGCATCCCCTGGGTGTGACTCCCCAAAAAGAGCAAATAAATAAATAAAGAAGCTCTTTGAATGCTTCCTGCAAATCTGGTTCCAAGGCTATGAGTTCCCTGTGCTGTTGCATGTCCATGACGTACAGTTCCTTCAAATCTGAGTGATAGGCAGGGTGTTTGCATTGCATGCGGCCGACCTGTGTTCAATCCCTGGCATTCCATATAGATAGTCCCCAGAGCACAGTCAGCCTGAGCATCACTGGGTGTGACCCAAAAGCCAACTCTGAGTGATATTCTAGCCGGATAGAGTATTCTTGGTAAAGTGTTTATTTTGGTGAATTTTTGTAATGAGAGCTTTCCATGTTCTTCTGCCATCCAGTCTTATTTGATAGATCTGTTGTATATCTAATGGACTTTCCTCTATGTGTAAGTTTCTTTTTGATCTTGCCACATTCAATATTCTGTCTCTATCTTTGGATTTTGTCATTTTGAGTATAATGTCTCCTAGAATTTTCCTAACTGGGTCCCTTTCACTGGAGCCCTTCGGCAAAATCCTTGTTGATCTTAGTACCTGCAATCCACCACTCTAGGACGTTCCTATCCTGGGCTTCTTGAACTAAGGTTTCGTCATCACATTTGCCTTCCTGCCTTCAGGGACTCAACTGATTCATATAACATTCCTTCTGAATTCATTCCATTGTTCTCTGGTTCATTTCTCTTCAGACAATTTTCTACCTTCTGCTAACGGTTTCCTAAGGGTTTCCTCCTTATCGCCTTGGAACTTCACAATCTTTTGCTCAGCTTCTGTTATTCTGCCATTCTAAACTTCTGTTGACTTTTTTTTATTTCACTTACCATATTCTTCATTTCTGTCATTTATTTCTTTTTTTTTGGGAGGGTCACACTCAGTGATTCTCATAGTTACTCCTGGTTCTGTACTCAGGAACCACTCCTGGCAGTGCTTGGGGACCCTATGGGATGCCGGAATCGAACCTGGATTTGCCGCACATAAGGCAAATTCCCTCCCTGCTGTATTACCACTCCGGTCTCTACAATTTTTTTTTAATTTGGCACACCAAGCAGTGCTCAGGGATTACTCCTGGCAGGCTCAGTGGACCCTACAGGAAGCCACCCACTGTGCTCTCTCTCTGGCCCTGTAATTCTGGCCTTTGTCATTTTTCATTTCCTCTTCATATTTTCTTGTGCTTTGCTGACTACCCATGCTATCGTTTCTTTGAACTCAGTGGACATCCTCATCACAGTGTCTCAAAAGACACTGTCTGAGGAGTTACTGGGATTGTTCATGTTTGATACTGTTTTCACTCATTGACCTTGGTGGGCTTCTATGTGTTCCCCCATTTGTTTTCTAGTATCCTTCCTGTACTGGAGCTGAGTCTTTGTAGTTAATCCTCCTGGAAGATGCTGAGGGGTAAGCTTAGAGCTTGCTCTCTGTCTTCTCCGCCCATGCTCACAGAATGACAGGAAGAATAATGGTGAGCAGCATGGGATTTGTTGAGTAGAACGCTTGCAAAGACACTTATGCAGACACACACTTCAAGAGCTATCGTGTGGGCCCTTAGTGTGGCGCAAGTCAGGTTGGAGGCTGCTGGGATGCACCGGGAGGGAGGGGCTCCACCTCCCATTAGAAACATGCCCAGTGATGTTAGCCAGAGGAAAGCCTCACCCGGGGTGGCAGAGCAGTAAACAGGTCCTAAATATGTTTGCTTTTAAAGGAAATGTGACATCCCTAAAATCAGCAATTCCTCATCATAAAGATAAGCCTAGAAACATTTTTTTTTTTGCTTTCTTGGGTCACACCCTGCAATGCTCAGGGGTTTCTCCTGGCTCTGCACTCAGGAATTACTCCTGGCAGTGCTCGGGGGACCATATGGGATGCCGGGGATCGAACCCGGGCCGGCACAGGCTGGCCGCTGCAAGGCAACGCCCTACCCGCTGGGCTATTGCTCCAGCCCCTAGAAACATTTTTTTTAAATATTTTATTACACCATCGTGAGATATACAATTACAAGATGTTCATGTTTGAGTTTTGGTTCTAGAGTGTTCCAACACCTACCCTCCACCCGGGCCCATTTCCGATCACCAATGTCCCCACTTCTCCCCTTCTTCCCCAGCCTGTCTCCATGGTAGGTTCTTTGTCTCCTCTCTCTCTCTCTCTCTCTCTCTCTCTCTCTCTCTCTCTCTCTCCTCACTTCCCTTTGTTACACATTGTGGATTGTAATACATACATTTTGAGGTTATCCCAAAAAAATGGCCTCCAACTGCATCAGACAATATTATAACTAGACTTGGCATCTACTGAAGATTCTAAACCTACATTTGTACTCACTTTACTATGAGAGAGAGAAATTAGCAATCATTCATTGTTAAACAACTATTAGTTCTAAATGAATTTTTTTTCTTTGAAAATACCAGAAAGTTTGAAAAATATGGATGGGAATGCACTTTCTCAATTTCTCAGGATGCACGATGCTCCTAGCCTGGAGTCTCTGGTGACCAGTGACCAGTGACTGACAGGAAAGTGGGGAATTCTCATCTGGGTGGGAAAGAACAATAGCTTTCAAAGAAAAGAAAAGCAGCATCGTGGGACCCAGCAGGTTCTGGGTGCCTGCAGTCAGTCCCCCCTGGTTTATCTGTCCAGACGGTGCAAATCTCTTCACAAGTCAAACAAAGCCATCTGCAGTGTGAGCGAACCCTGCTCAGGCACAGGTGTATCCGGTAGAGAAAGAAAACACAGCTCTGTGGTTAGACCACCTCATGCACGGGAGTGAGGCACATTCGCCAATCAGCGTGCCTGGGTGGGAGTGAAAACACACACATCCAACACAAACATCCAACACACACTAACACACAGAGACTCCCACATGCTGTACACATACTCCACACACATACCCCACACACATCCTTTACACATCCTACACACACTCCCACACCACACACATACCATACATACACCCTATAACACTAGATATGTCTTCCACACATATCATTCACATACTCCACACACTACTTTATTGTTTTATTTACTTATTTTTTGCTCTTTGGGTCACACCCAGCGATGTTCAGGGGTTACTCCTGGCTCTGCACTCAGGAATTACTCCTGGTAGTGCTCAGGGGACCATATGGGATGCCGGGGATCAAACTCGGGTCAACCGAGTGCAAGGCAAACTCCCTACCCGCTATGCTATCACTCAGACCCCAGCCACACACTACTTTAACATATACCATGCACTCAACACACACAATACACCCACATATACCCTACACACACCTCACATACCATACACATGTTCCTCACATTTATCCCACACACATCCGACATACACCACACATGCCCCTACACATTCCACCCACATGTTCCACACACTCCATACACACAGCATGCACCTTCCCACACACATCACACACACACATACACCCATGCCCCATAAACACATACACACACAGAGTAAAGCCAAAATTCCACAAACTCATGTCCAAAGGTCTTGGTGCCTGGATTCCACCTCCATTTCCGCCCCATCTTGTCACAGTGATAAATTAATCACTGGGAACCATTGATCCTTCACTCCCCGCAAAAGGCAGAGCACTCACATTCTTGCTTGGTGACTCTAGTGCAGTCCCCAGCACTACTGGAGAACACACTCTGTTCCATTTATGTAAAATTTGTGCCTTTGTCCCCATGACTTGCTTTGCCCAGGGAAATGAAACTAGATCTGCCATAGACCGTGCCGGCAGGAAATTTAAATGCTTGTGTGGTTTGGCTGGTAGAGACCAGGAGGCCCCTAGGAAGGTGGGGAAGGCGGGGGTAGAACTCTCTCATGAAGATCACTTTACTTTCTCCAGTAATCTGAGGAACAGCTGCTCCATCTGAAACTTTTTCTTGGAAGTCCAGATTTTACACCCCACGGTAGTGTGAAATTGTGGCATTTTGAACCACAGGCAGCTGGGTTTCTCCAGGATTCGTTGAGTCACTTATTATTTGGGAATGCTTACCTTAACAGGCGGTTGGATTTCTTTGGCTTTTCAATTCAGTGTTTTGGGGGGCTTACTTTAAAATGATGCCGTGGAATGAAGAGGAGGAGAACTGGATCTTACTAGGAAGCTTGCCAGAGATGGGGAGGCAGGGAGGGCGCAGGTCAGGGAAGGGACCCCACAACATGGCAGAGGGAAGTGAGTGGTGACTCCGGATGAGGACCATTATGAAATGCACGACACCCTCTCAGCAACGGTGGAGTAAACCAGTGTCTCCAAAGGGAATTGTGGGGGAGAAAAAGAGACAAAGAAAAGAGCACCTCCAGAGAGGCAGGCTGGGGGCGGCAGAGAAATGGGGTACAGTGGCGGAGGCACGTGGGCACCATGAAAATTAGTGTTGAAACATTGTATGCCTGAAACTCAGTCATGAGTAACTTTGTATCTCTGTAATTCACCGTGATTTAATGGGAAAAAAATTTTTTTTCAATTATGCCATAGACTTCCCATCTGAATATAAAATGTCTTTCTTGAGGACACAGACATTTTTCAGCTTTATGGATCTCTGGGGTTGGAAACTGCCATCTCGAGACATGGGAAAACAGGTGGGAGATGAGAACAGGCCCAAGAATTCTGCTCTGGAAACAAGAGAAGATGGGGGTGGGTGGGAGCAGTGGAGAGATTAAAGGGGAGTGGAAGGAGAAAAGGGACTGCACAAACCCTGCAAAAGCAGGAGGTTAGGGGCCGGAGCCATAGCACAGCAGGGCGGGCGTGTGCCTTGCACGCGACCGACCCAGTTCAATCCCTGGTGTCCCATATGGTCCCCCGAGCACTGCCAGGAGTAATTCCTGAGCGAAAAACTAGGAGTAACCCCTGAGTATCGCCAGGTGTGACCCAAAAAGGTAAAAAAAAAAAAGAGCAGGAAGCTGGAAGTCAGGTTGGCTGCCGCAGAAACCTCCGGTTTTCTCCAAGTCTCTGTCCTCCCCCTTTGCTCAGAGACGAGTTCCAGCTGCTCATGACCCTGCCATCCCCAGGCTGCATGGTGGCCAGTGATCAGGTGGCTCCGTTCTTGCCAATAAGAGACTGGACATGGTGTAAACAACTACTGACTTCGGGGAAATACGGGATCTCCATCCCTGTTTCTTTTCTGACAGGCATTTTGTAAATGTGCTTTTGACACGGTTTGACAACACTGGTGAAGGCACAGACATTTCCAAGGAGTGGCAAAGCAACTAGAGAAGGAATTATGGGTGAAGTTACCGTGGTAGCAACACTGCCTCCAGCCTGGACAGCTCATCTCCAGGAGGGTGGGAGAGAGAGAGAGAGAGAGAGAGAGAGAGAGAGAGAGACAGACAGACAGACAGACAGACAGACAGACAGACAGACAGACAGACAGACAGGCAGGCAGGCAGGCAGGCAGGCAGGCAGACAGACAGACACAGAGAGACAGAGACACAGAGAGAGGGAGAGAGATGCTGGCAGGGGGTCAGGGAAGGGCCTTATTGTTTCAGCAACTTCCCTAAATTTTTTTGTTTTGCTTTATTGAGGAACACACCTGTTGCTCAGGAGCTATCCGCACCTCTGGGTTCAGTGGAACTCAAGGACTGCTCCCCAGGATATTGAACCTGGGCCTCCTGCGTTCAAAGTTATGTGCTCTAGCTCTTTGAGCTATCTCTCTGGTTCGACTTAGCCTAAATCTCAGCTAATACAAAAGCAAACTAACTAAAGGGAGTTTGAAAATTAAAGATAGCCACTATTCACTTTTTACGTTTGCATTTTGACTTTGGCTAATGCGTTCCAAGCATGAAGGCCTGTGTAGCGCAGAGTTAGTAGAGATTAAAGCGGGCAACTGGGTCCCCTGAAAGGACCGACAGAGCAGACAGGGTGAGAGCAAATGTGGGCTGATCCACAGATGGAGCTCATCCCACAGAAGGGGAAGTCAGCCCCAACAAACACGATACCGAAGTTCGAAAGAGGCCTGGACTTTACACTGTCACCGCAAGACCGCTTTGCTTCTTGAGTAAGGGCGCCTGCATAATGTATGCAAGACTTGCATGCAAAACTCCAGATGTTTGTGAAGCTTTAGTGTGCTGGAGTTTCAGTAGGTGGCTCTAGTCCCTCCCATGTGTCCTGGTGTCCCTCTCACCCAAGCATGGTGTCCCTCATCGCATCCCTTCACTGTCCTCTCCAGCAAATGATGACCAAATCCTGCTCCTTCGCTGTCCTCTTGGCTCTAGCCTGCACAGAACAGGTCCGTCCTGTGCTGCACAGGATACAGCTTCCCGCCAGAGTCTGCAGGTGGAAGCCTGGAGCCCACATCCCCTTGCTGGGGTCTGCTGCTCTCTAGCCTGTCGCTGGGGGTCTAGAACCTTCCTCTGAAGGTCCAGCAGCTCTTCCTCCTATTGTTCTCTGGCTGAGGTGCTCAGGGGTGAGAACTGCTGCTTTCCTGACCACCCTGTGCAGGTGAGGGTCAGAGAGAGGCTGCTGTAAAATGCAATGGGGAAAAATGGGGTGCGGCTCTGGTGGGAGGAAGTGAACACTGGTGAATGCCTAAAAACCCAATCATAAATAGCTCTGCAACTTTACAGTGGTTAAATTGAGGGAGGAGAGAGTGAGAGAGAGAGAGAGAGAAGGAGAGAGACAGAAGAGAGACAGAGAGAGAGAAAGGGAGGGAAGGAGGAAGGGAGGGAGCGGGAGAGAGAGGAGGGGGAGGGATGGATGGAGAGAGAGCTACCAGTGTCATATTTGATATGCCAGATACCAGTAACATTTATAGACCTCATTCCCATGACCTGATGGAATGGTTTGAGGCTCTTTATGTTCCTGGAGCAAGCAGGTGCCCTTGGGCTCTACTTGCATGAGACAGGTCATATGGAGATGTTACTGATGCCCGCTCGAGCAAATCGACGATGAACGGGAAGACAGTGATACAGTGAACCCTCTAAATGAAATGTGGCATTTTCTACCAGTGAACCGCAACATGATTGAGTTGAGACTTTGCTGCAAACCAGACTTTGCAACTACCTGAAAAATGTCATTTACACGGAGGCGCTAGTAGGAAGTCTCAGTATTCTAAGCATATATGTTCCTATAGCATACTTTTAAGGTGTTTCAGTACACTCTGTTTCTTTTATAATGTTCTGACTTCATTTCAGACCATGAAACATTGTTAGCTGAGAAACAAAAAATCCCTCTCCCTGATTACTAATAGGGGTCACAGCCCAGGGACGCTCTATGCAGAACATGAGTATTTCTGGACGAACAGGTATCTGGAGGCAGGGAGGTAAGGGACACAGAGACTCTGGCAGGGGTAAGAGCATTCAAAGGCGAAAGGCAGAAAACCTGCCTGGTGTGGTTTGGGCTGGAGCAGACAGGGCTGGCCTGAGCTGACACTGACCAGGGCACCTGGTCGAACACTCTCAGGAACAGTTGGAAGCCGTGGGTGGGATTATGTAGGGACAGGAATAATGGAGACATATGGCTGCCCCACATGGCTTTGTGTTTGCTGAGTCATCATTTTGGTACAAGTGTGCACTGATTGGAATTCTCCGGACGCCCCACACCTAGATTGGATTGATTCAGCTCCCCACCACTCCATATTAGGGGAATGCCATCATTTCACTAGGAGGGGGTTATGTCCTCTCCGACTCTGTTCACACCTGGACAACAGCAGCCTCTCTCCCTCTCTCTCTCTCTCTCTCCCTCTCTCTCTCTCTATATATATATGTATATATATATATCCTTCTCTCTCTCTCTCTATATATATATATATCCCTCCCTCTTTCTTTCTCCCTCTCACTCTCTCCCTCTTTCCCTCCCTCTCTCTTTCCATCCATCCCTCCCTCTCTCTCTCCCCCGCGCGAGCTGAGCTATGATAGGCTGGTCTGCTGGGTGGAGTTCTGACGAGGGGGAAGTCCTGATGTGGAAAATGGAGGTCCTCATGGAGTGGGGGGGGGTCGTCTGGCTTGTTGTGAGGCTCTGCTGAGGTGGCGGGCCAGGGCTAGAATCTGCCATCCCTCACGGGCACCTCATGAGCGGCTGGGCACAGTGAGAGCCAGTAGCAGCTCTGCCCCATGTCTGTCTCTCTCTGAAGCTGAGCCCCAAAGCAGAAGTAGCTATGTTCTTTGCAAAAAATGCTCGACCATAAATATACTACTAAGGAAATATTTAGGAAAAATTTCTTTAAAGACTGGAGAAAGGAAATGACTAATGAAGAGAAGAATGTTATCACCAACTTAAGCAAATGTGATTTTAACCAGATGAGCCAGTATTTCAAAGCTCAGTCCGAAGCTCGGAAACAGACGAGCAAGGAAGAAAAAGCAGAAAATCAAAGAGGAGAATGAAAAAATTACTGAAGGAGTATGGCTTCTGTGTTATGGATAATCACTGAGAGAGGACTGCCAACTTCAAAATAGAGCCTCCCGGGCTTTTCCGTGGCCGTGGCAACCACCCAAAGATGGGTATGCTGAAGAGACGGATTATGCCTGAAGATATAATCATCAGCTGTAGCAAAGATGCCAAGGTTCCTTCTCTTCCTCCAGGACATAAATGGAAAGAGGTCCGACATGATAACAAGGTTACTTGACTGGTCTCCTGGACAGAGAACATCCAAGGTTCCATTAAATACATCATGCTGAACCCCAGTTCTCGAATCAAGGGTGAGAAGGACTGGCAGAAGTATGAGACTGCTCTTCGGCTGAAGAAGTGTGTGAACAAGATCCGGAAGCAATATGGAGAAGACTGGAAGTCCAAAGAGATGAAAGTCCGGCAGAGAGCTGTAGCCTTATACTTTATTGACAAGCTGGCCTGAGAGCAGGTAATGAGGAGGAGGAAGGAGAAACGACGGACACTGTGGGTTGCTGCTCACTTCGTGTAGAACATATCAATCTGCACCCAGAGTTGGATGGTCAGGAATATGTGGTAGAGTTTGACTTCCTTGGGAAGGACTCGATCAGATACTATAACAAGGTCCCTGTTGAGAAAAGAGTTTTTAAAAATTTACAACTATTTATGGAGAACAAGCAGCCTGAGGATGATCTTTTTGATCGACTCAATACTGCTATTTTAAATAAGCACCTTCAGGATCTCATGGAGGGTTTAACAGCCAAGGTGTTCCATTTAGAGGGTTAGTAAACATAAAGGTCATTTTTTTTCATTCATATTGACAGAGTAAATTCTATCCGGGGACCCTCAAAGATTCCCAGACCATGCTAAATCCAGGGAAATCTAGAAGAAAACAGGAGCCTGTACCCATGTTGGGGGCTAAATAATAAACATTTCCAATGACAATGAACTGCTTCAAGATAATAAAATCATTTCAGAGGCTAAGAAATGATTGAAAGAACATTACTAAAAGACACAGAGATGAACTTGGGAGTTAGCCTGGTTGATTGGGTGCCTGGCTGGGGAGTGGAAAAGGCTTCGGGGCAGGAAACGGACCCCCAAAGGAAGAGCAGGAGGAGAGATCACCCACCAGTCAGAGAGAGGGCCCGGGCAGGGCTTTCACAGCAGGTAGTGGAGGGTAGAGACCGGTACGGCTCAGGAGAGGGGCAGCGTGGCTGCTCCTGACGCTGCCTCTGCTTCTGCCGCCAAAGCCCGTCAAGGTCCATGGCAGTAGCCTCCCGGGTCATCAGAGCAAGTGTCTGGAGAGCTACCCCCACCCCAGGCCTCTGGGCCTGTACTGTGGGTCCCGCCTCAGCTCCCTAAACTCTTGTCCTGGGATGTACCTGCTGTTGGGGTCTCCATTTCCCTGATGAGGGGGCCGGTCATTTATTAGATGGGTGTGTGGTGCTAGGTTCAGACCAAGCCGTCTCTAAGGTCCCTCAAGCACCCGATGCCACCCTCATATCCCTCTTATCTCTGCGTGGGGGCAGAAACTCTCCTGCCAAGTTCTCCCCCTCTGCAGTGGATCCCGGCACACACACAGCTGTGATCTGTGCCCCCCCCACTTCCGCGCTGGGGGTGGCGGTCGGAGATGTTAACAACCCACAGCTGCCGAGGAAAGCAGCAGGGCCAGGAGGGAACCACTTGGCCCGCATTTCCTAACTGTTAAGCAGGATAACCATAGCAACCTGCTCTCAGCGCTGCGGGAAGGTGGCCAGCAGCCCAGCAGCTCAGGCGTGGGGGCTGCCCGTGCTCCCAAGTACACCTGCTTTGATCTTCCCACCCCCAGCGACTAAAAAGCAGTCCCTGTGCCTGCACCATGCAGCATGCTGCCAGCCCCGGGGGCTCTCCCACCCTCGTGTTAGAGTTCCCAAAGCAGTGAGCACTGCGCGCAACTCTCTCTCAGGCTGCTCCAAAAGAGAAACCCTCAGGTTCCCCACCCCCACTTGACAGTTGCAAGAGAAATTCCATTTTTCATTTTCTCTCTTTTTTTTTTTTTGAGAGGTTGCTTTTTTTGTTTGTTCGGGGGCCACAGGTGGAGGTGCTCAGGGGTTTCTCCTTGCTCTGCACTCAGGAATCACTCAGGCTATGTGAGGGTCAAACCCAGATCTGCAGTGTGCAAGGCATGCCCCTACCCACTGTACTAGCCCTCTGACTCTATTATTTTCATTTGGGGTCACACCCAGAAGTACTCAGGGTTTACTGCTGGCTCCGCACTACTTGGGGATCACTCTTGGTGGAGCTCAGAGGATCATATGAGGTGCTGGGATGGAACCAACCACATGCAAGGCAAGTGCCTTTAGCCCTGTACCATCTCTCCCGCCCCGGGGAAACTCTACTTTAACTTCTGCTGTGCTAAATTTATTTCATCTGCTGTCAGTTTACACCACTGACAGTATTTATTACTTCTACTATTTGTCTCCTTGCTTAGCCCAAGAACCTCTCTTTCTCTCCTAGCAGTTTCTCAAGCAGGCAGGACCTCTGGGGTTCTCCCCAGCAAGCTGTCCAGCAGGCCCCACTCTCTCTTCTCCCTCTGTTAGCAAACTATCTTCCTTAAACTCATTACCCAAACTACCTCCAAACACTGCTCTCAGGCTCTGGCTTTCTCCTCTTCTAATTCCTGAGACCCAGTCTTAACTGACACCCTTAACTGTTTCTCCCAACTGTTATAGTTCTTAATTAGGATATTATGCCTTTAACTCTTAAAGGAGCCCTAACAACCTGCAACATCTCAGTGCCCATGTCCCCCCTCTGGCTCTTGGTCCTAGAATCTTAGGAACCCTGGTGGTTCTTCAAGCCTGGTGGTTCTTCTGCTGCCTTCAAGCCTTGCCCCTACCCCCCAGACTCCCCCATCCCCCACTCCCAAACCCACCCCTGCAGCTCTCCTCCCCCAACCCCTTGCCTTCCGGCAGGGACAGACACCAGCAGCTGCAGGCCCTGCTTTGTGGAAGGCCTTCATCCGGTTGGGCAGAGAAGCAACTCAAGGCGCACAGGCCTTGAATGGGTGAGTCAAGTGAGTCCAATCCGGGCAATGCAAAGAAAAACAAAACAAAACAGACTTCTTCCCAAAGTCCTTCCAGGCTTGGGAAAATGTTTCCACACCCTGGAAGCAAACCACATCCCATTGTGGACCAGCTAGTTTACACCAAGTCATACTTCCCCACACCTTTCATTTCCCGTCCCCAAAAAAGATGGTGGACAGCCCCCAAAGACAGAGATGCCCCTTCCTGAAGTGCCACAAGCAGTCCTGACTTTGCTTCACTTACCCACTGGAGCCCATGAAGGGGCGCACAGCTGAGACTCCACACAGCCGACTCGCTGTGCCCTTACCAAGATACCACCACGTCCCCAGGTCACCCAGGTTTGTTTTTTCCAAGGGTTACTCCTGTTTCTGTGCTCAGTAATTACTCCTGGCAGGGCTTGGGGAACCACATGGGGTGCCAGAGATGGAACTTGGGTCGGTGGCATGCAAGGCAAACACCCTATGCATCATACCATGTCTCCAGCCCTTCGGCTGGGGGCTTGAAACTCAGGCTACCCAGCTCTGGGATTTGGCCTTCCCACAGGGTGGCCTCCTGATCAAAGAGGGTGGGGTGCACTTGCTTAGGGCCTGAAATTGATTTGTCAACCTGAGGTGACATGGGCAATGTTGTGTCATGGGAACTCTTACACACATACTGTAAACTCGTCACAGAGGCCTTTGTAAATGGAAAATGATAACTGCCCGACACTGACTGCAGGCACTCATGGAAACCCAGGGCTCTGACTCACGGACGGCAGCTACTGGCTGGTGGCAGCGGCTTCCTTGTTTGATGTGGTTTCCCTCTCAGGTTCCTCCATGCCAGAGGAACTACAGAGAAGCCAAGTTCCTTCCACTGGACCCAGTTCCTACTGCTCTCAGCTAGCGCCCACAGGAGGAGAAGCAATGAGAATGAAAGGGGAAAGTGGGTGAGCGTCAAGCAGGGAGGCTGTAGGAAAGATGGGCCTCTCTGGCCTGCACAATCAGATTATCTCCACTTGACGTTGGACACATGGAAAACATGTGAAGCGTCAACGGTTCCCCTCAAATTGGCTTCGCAACTGACCCCAAGTGCTACTGTGTCCAAACCAACACTGAGAGATAAGAACCTTGTTAGGAGAAACGGAGAGCAGTGTGCAGAGCTGGCTTTCTCAGTCTCTCAAAGGACCCTTCCTCAGTGTGGGTCCCATTGATTGAGGGTCCTTACTTCCTCCTTTTGTTTCCTGCTTCACTCAGACTTGGCTGCTCCCTGTTCCATGGTCTCCTCAGCACCAATACAGCTTTGGCTACATCTGTGAAGGGCACTCAGGACTGGGGGCACCCAGGACCAATCAGATCCCCTAGATAATGACCAATCAGAGTTATGGGATACAGAGAGGTGCCCGCCTCCCTCACTCTAGGAAGAATTAAGTCATGAAACTCTGAGAACTACAGACAGCCTAAAGAGTCCTTTTGAAATCAAATTTTTTCTGAGAAAAATGGGCCTTTCACTTGAGAGAGGACAGACGCAGTCACATGGGCACAGCTGCTCAAGTGGGGTCTAAGCAGTTGAGGTCTATAAGAGCCATGAAAGGAAAAGCTTGGGTCAACATCTAACGGGTGTCTCTGTGATGTGAGTGAGTGTCTCTGTGCTGTTCTTGCTCTGGGCCTCAGAGCACATCCATGATGAAACCTAGCTAGACACCATAGTTGGACACCAGCTATGTTACATCACAAGTAGCTGAAACAAGTGAGGCCAACAAGCTGACCACCAGATGTGCTCAGTGTTGCAGTCTTTATTATAGCTCACAATCGGTCAACACAATATCTGTCGGGGATGGAGACACCACTGGCTTTTTTCCAGCCTTCCTGCTGAAGTTCTCTTTAGAAGCTTCTGTCTCTGCCTCTAGCAGCTTCTCACACACAGTCCTTTCTCTTTCTGGACAGCAAATGCCAGAAACGCTTGGCCTATGCATATACACTTTACATATTCCCAGCCCTGTTGTCTGATTGGTTATATCCGATATAAGTGAGGATTTGAATTTTTTTTTTATTCATATGGCTTAAAATAATCTAGCAAGCAATTGTCACAAATTGACTTTTATCGATTTATCTTCTGATAATTTCATTTGCCTTTCCTTTAAGTTTTGTTAAAGCAAGCAGCATGAATTAAATTTATTACATGCCTGCCAAGGGGAGACTGAGGGACAGGAGGGAAAGGAACCTGTGGACACTGGTAGAGGGTCATACTGGTGGTGGATTGGTATTGGAACACTGTATGCCTGAAACAGTTCTTTTTATGAACAATTTTGGGCATTATAGTGCCTTAATAAAAATGAATTAAAAATTAAAAAAAATTAATGAAAATATGCCAAAGGAAAAAATAAAGCACTTGAACAGCAAATAGGTCAGAGTTAATACCAATAAATATCTGATTTTTTTTTTTTTTTTTTGCTTTTTGGGTCACACCTAGTGATGCTCAGGGGTTACTACTGGCTCTTGGCTCAGGAATTACCCCGGCGGAGCTTGGGGAACCATATGAGACTCTGGGGATTGAACCCCAGTCAGGCGCATGCAAGGAAAATGCCCTCCCTGCTGTGCTATTGCTCCAGTCCTCTGAAATACTTTTTTTTAAACTAAGCATTTGAAAACTGATCAGTCCTGACTGGTTACACAAAATGACCAATAATATTACCTAGATAATGACCAATCAGATCCCCTAGATAATGACCAATCAGATGCCCTAGATAGTGACCAATCAGAATGATGGCATAGAGAGAGGTGCCCACCTCCTCACTGTAGGCAGTGCTGCTCCACACTTACAAAGCCAGCTTCTGTTTGGGTTAAGAACAGTTTCTTTTCCGTTGTTTGACTCTGACACATATCTCTACTAGAACTCAGGGATAAGTTCTGGGACACTGTATTGACAGGTAGCACTGTAGATGTTAGTGGATATATATGGACAAGCCAAACAGACCAGTCTTTACAGAGTGTGTACCGAAAGAGTCTGATCCATAATCACAGTGCCTCGGAAGCCTCTGACTCTGTCTCCAGTGAATAAAAAATTTTTCCACCATCTGGAATCTGAACAAATTAAGCAATAGAAATTTAAGCAAATGGGGCCGGAGCGATAGCCCAGCGGGTAGGGTGTTTGCCTTGCACGCTGCCAGCCTGTGCTGGCCCGGGTTCGATCCCTGGAATCCCATATGGTCCCCCGAGCACCGCCAGGAGTAATTCCTGAGTGCAGAGCCAGGAGTAACCCCTGAGCATTGCTGGGTGTGACCCAAAAAGCAAAAAAAAAAAAAAAAAAAGAAATTTAAGCAAGAGGCCAAGATGTTGCCCGTGCTGCTGGTAACACTAGCAGGAAGATACAGCTCCAGAGAGGGGCTAAGTGAGTCCTCCCGAGCCCCCATTTCAGATGGTTCACTGCAGCACTCCCCACTAAGGGAACAGGCAAGATGGGACCTGCTCACTGGTTTGCATGCAGAGGCCTGCTTTTGAAAGACTCAACGCTAGGAGCAGAACTGTGATCTGTTCCACCAGATCTGGCTCTGAGAGAATCAAGTAAAGACCCGACTTAGCCCCGCTCAGTGGTTTCCCATTTATTACTGGTCAGATCCATCACCTCATCTCCAGCGTACAGAATGTATAAAAGAGCAGAGACAGGCCTGAGTCCATTAATAAAGTTTCCCTCACAAGAAGGAAGCCAGGGAAGTAAAAAGAAGGGTTCCTCCATGAATAAGCATCTGCAGGGGTGATTACATGACTTATATGTTTGCTTTCATGCTGTCTCCCACTTATGAAGGAAGCTCCTACAAGGAACGAGCTGTATCTCATTATCTCTACTGACAAGCTTTGTGCTGAGAAGCCATGCAAGTATTTGTTGGATGATATTATGGACCTGGAGCTCAGACAGACCAAGGTTCAAATCTTCTCTGCCAAGCACGGTGGGAACGTGAACAAATTACACACCTTGACCCACAAACCACATCCAGCTCAAACATAGTTTGACCCATAGAGTGTTGTTTCACCTATCTCAAAAGTCTTCAAATTCACGGACAATGCTAAAAACTCAGGAGATTTCACAGAAGGATCTGGTTTCCTGGTTTCTTCCTGTAAACTTGAAAGGCAAATCTACCATGGCCTTTCATAGATTGCAAAACTGGCCTCACTTCTTTCTCCCCTCTTTCCTTTCTCCCTCTTTCCTTGCCTTCTAATAACTTTAGAGTTATTTCCTTACAGGCTCAGAGTCCACATCCCACCCTTTATCTCTGGGTCAGCCAGTGGCTTGCCTTGGCCAACAGAAAGTGACAATAATGATTATGTCCCAGTTCTGAGCCTCGACCACCAAGGTCTTAGACACTTCTCTCCCTTTTCAGGAGAACTGTGAAGGCCCCACACCAACAAGCTGGGTGAACCTCCTGCAGCAAGAGAGGTGCCACAGAACAAAGACAGGTTGTAGCTATTGTCCCAGTCAGGAACCAAGATGTGTGAAAGAACATAGTGAAGATGTGCAAGACCAGGCAGGGGAAAAGGGTTCAAAGAACAGGGTGTACCTGGGCCAGAGTCTGAACCTCAGTATCACATGAGTTTTATCTGGTCTCGCCAGATATAGCTGCGGAGGCCCTGGGCATCATTAGACTGTCACCATTTGTCCCTAGCACCATGAGGCCCCAGCTGCTCTGCATCATCAGACTCTAAACTCAAATTACCTGGCCCAGTTGGTCAACTGCCATAGGGACTGTCCCCAGAGCACTGCTTGGAAGAAATTAAAAAAAAAAAAGTCGTGTAAAGTCAAATCTTAGCTAAGCCACCAGCTGATTCCACATGAGTAAATCAACCCAGCCCAGACTAGAAGAATCTGGGGCCAGAGAGATAGCACAGAGGGTAGAGCTTTTGCCTTGCACGCGGCCGACCCAGGTTCGATCCCCAGCATCCCATATGGTCCCCTAAGTACCGCCAGAAGTAATTCCTGAGCAAAGAGCTAGGAGTAACACCTGAGCATTGCCAAGTGTGACCCAAAAAAAAAAAAAAAAAACAGACTAGAAGAATCTGCCTGCTCTGGCTCATAGACCATTGACGAAATAGTAAATGCTCGCTACTTTAAATCACTGGGATTTGGATTAGAGTTGCTTATTATGCCTAGAAGGGACTCATTCCTGCCCATGTTGAGTCTGCAGTTCCTCCTAGAGTGGAGGCACACCTAGTTTTGACATGCTTCACTTTATTGCACTTTGTAGATGTTGGATTTTTTTTTAACTTACATAAGCCTTGTTATGAGCAAGTCCATCCATGCCATTTTTCCAACAGCATGGACTTATTTTGTGTCCCTGTGTCGTGTTTTGATAATACTTAAAACATCTCAAACATTTTTGTTTTCTAGAGGGGCCGGTGGGGTAGTGGCCCACAATGGTGGTGCTCAGGGTCTGCTCCTGGCTCTGCATTCAAGGATCACTTCTGGAGAACACCATGGGACCATAAAGGGCCCTGGGGATAAAATCCAGTATATATCGAATCACATACAAGGTAAGCCTTACCCAGTCTACTGTATCTCTGACCCCTATTTCAATGGTTTTTTCATCATTGCTCTATCTGTTATGGTAATCTATTTTCTGTGATCTTTGGTGTTTTATTTGGGGACATTAATGAACCATGATGGGTAAAGTCAACAAACTGACCTATAAACATCCGTGTTCTGACAACTCCACTTATCAGCTAATCCTTGATCTCATGCATTCTCCTTAGCTTTGTATTCCTTTAGACACAAAATACTAATGTTACACCAAGTTAAAATCCTGTAATGGTCTCCCCAAGTGTCGAAATGAAAGAAAGCTGCATATCTCTGACTTTGAATCCAAAGCTAAAATGATTAAACTTTGGAAGACGTGAAAACCTGAAGTGGGTCCAAAGCTAGACCTTTCATGACAAACAGTTGACCAAATTATAAATGCCAAGGAAATGTTCTTAAAGTAAATAAAATGCATCACTCCAATGAAAGTTTTAGTGGTTTGGATGAAAGGTTAGCCAAAACATCTGCTTAATCAAAACATAATACAAATGAAGACCTTGGCTCTCTTCGACTTTATAAAGTCTGAAAAAGATGAGGAAGCTACAGAAAAGAAAGTCTAAAGTTAGTGGAGATCAGCTTGTGAGACTTAAGATCCATCTCCACAACTTAAAAGTGTCAGGAAGCAGCAAAAAGATGCAAAAACTGCAGCAAGTTCCCCAGAAGCTCTCGTCAATACTGATGATGACAGTGAGTCCACTAAAGAGCACATTTTCAGTGCAGATAGAAATGGCTTTTTACTGAAAGAACATATCTGTTATGGCTTATAAATAAAGAAGAGGAGGAGGGGGCGTGGCTCCCCCACTTCAGGGAGTCCCAAGGCCCCAGGCTCAGGGAACTCCCCTGTGGAGTCCAAGGCCCTAAGAGTACTTGGGTTTCGGGGTTAACGATGGCAGCAGATGCGGGGGGCCTAGCAGGGTCGTCAGCAGTATTCACAGTCCGTTAGGGCTTCGGCCTGTGTCAAGGCCAACACTTCCCCATCAACGAAAGAACAAGGCCAGAGTTTCCTTTTAATTTTTTTTTGCTTTTTTGGGTCACACCCGGCAATGCTCAGGGGTCACTCCTGGCTCTGCACTCAGGAACCACCCTGGCGGTGCTCGGGGGACCATATGGGATGCCGGGGATCGAACCCGGGCCGGCACAGGCCAGCCAGAGTTTCCTTTTAATAAGCCTTCTGTTACTTGTTACTTTTTGCTTCACCTCACTGCTCGCTTTCTCCAGGGATCTCTGGCTGTCTCTCAGCAGGTTTTCTGGCAGGCTGCTCTCCTCGGGACATCTGTGCAGGCTCCTCTCTTCAGGGCCTCTCTCTTCTGGGCATCTTTGTTCGGGCTTTTCCTTTTTAGTTCCTTTCCCAGGACCCTCTCTTTTCAGGACCTATTTTCTTAGGTCCTTTCTGTTCAGGGCTTGTCTCTTCAGGGACTCTTTTCTCTTTCTCTAATATTTGGTCCTGTTGCCCTGTTGCCCTGTTGCCCTGTAGCTTTGGTGCTAGCCCTCAGCCCTATGCACTAGGAGCAGCTTCTCCTCCCTGGTGCTGGCTATCCAGTCCAGACACCAAGGGCCCCAGGGCCCAGGTGCTGGCCTTACGGCCCAGACATCAGGGGCTTCTGCTCTCTCCATCTGGAAGGACCCAAGGATGCTCTCCTCGGGCCCCTACTTATAGTCTCAGGCCAGGTTCCAAATCCTGGCCTCAACTGACTAACAGTTTCCCAACTGTTCCCCAACAACACCCTTTAGCTAAAGACAAGTCAATACATGACTTGGATGCTTTGAAAAGCAGGGAGACTCTTTTGTTAGGCAGCTTGTAATTTTATTTTGGAGTCAAGGGTCACTTATTCTAAAAAATCGTGAGCACTTGAGATTACACTAAATTGATTCTTCCCATGCTGTTAAGTGACAACAAAACCTGAGTGATAGCACATGCCCTTAACATGACATTCTGAGTCAGTGCTGAGATGCACTCTTCAGAAAAAGATTCCTTTCAATATTGACAATGTACCTAGTTACCCAAGAGCTCTGATGGAGATGTACGAGGTGATTCTGGCCATTTCCATGCTAGACCACAATATTCATTATGCAACCAAAAGCTCAAGGAGTCATTTCCATATATAAGTCTTAACTCTCATAAAACTTATAGACTGTGATTCTTCTGATGGATCCTAAGCAAAATCAAACAAAAAACTCCTGAAATGGGTTCAATATTTTAGATGCCACTAATGAATATTCAGGATTCATGGGCGGAGGTGAAATTATTAACATGAACAAGAGTTTGGAAGAAGTTGATTCTCACAATCTCTGGAAGCTTTAAGACTTCAGGCTAAGAAATCACAGGCAATATAGCAGAAGTAGCAAAAAACGGAGGGATGAGAAATGGAGCCTGTAAATGGGATTGAATAACTGCAATCTCCTAATCAAGATGGAATACGTGAAAAATTGCTTATGAATGAGCAATGCAGTTTCTTGAAATAGAATCTACTACTGATGAAGATGGCAACATTGGTATGACAACAAATGATTTAGAGTATTTCATAAATTTATCTGATAAAGTGGTGGCAGGCTTTGAGATCATTACTTTCATTGCTAAAAGTAGACCTACAATGAGCAATACTAGTGTCAAACATAACCACATACTCTGGAAAAATATTTTGTAAAAGAGTTCATCAATATGGCGAATTTTATTCTACTATTTTAAGAAACTGACACATGGACCAGAGCAGTATAGTAGGTAAAGCACTTGTCTTGCATACAACTGTAGCAGCCACAACCCTGGTTCAATTCCCCACACCACATCCAGTCCCCTATGCATAGAGCCAGGAAAAGTTCCTGAGCACCACAGGGCATGGCCCCACCCCTCCATATCCCACGCTAAGAAAGAGAACACCATAACCTACCCCAGCGTTTACTAATCAGTCAGCAACGGTCAACAAGAAGTTGTTTTTCCACCAGCAAGAAAACAATTACAGCTTGCAGAAAGTCTTTTTTTTTTTTTTTTTTTTTTTTTTTGCTATGAAGTGTCTTTAAAATAAGTATGTCCATTGCTTTCTTAGGCATAACACTGTCACTTAATGATCAGTGTAGTGTGAACTTATATGCACTGGAAAACCAAAACCTTCGGGTTCACCTCAGCTCAATATCAGCTGCACGCTGGTGGTCCGGAAGCAAGCCCCGCTCTCTCTGAGGTGTGTCTATATTTACCTGGGACGGGTAAGCGGCCTCCTGAGGTGAGACATGAATCCGCAGCTCCCCGCTGCTCCTGCCACTGCTATTTACTGTCTTGATGGTTGACATTAACTATGGGTCTTGAGCTGTTGGTTTTCTCATCACTGGGTTAAGAGAGACCTAAAATAGTTATAGACCCATAACTATCAATAGAGATGGAAAGAGCAAAACGAGAGGGTGGAGGGGAGGAAAATTTATATTTGTACACACACTTTTTTTTGTTCCACAGTTTGAGCTCCTCGATTTAAACCATCTCAACCTTCCTTCACCCTTTGTAAAATGGGCTTAAACACGTATGACTCAGAGGATGCTTTATGATCTGAGTTGGGTGTAGCAGAAGATAATCTTTTTTTTTCCTTTTTTACCAAGTATATTTTATTTTATTCATTTATTTTTTTAATTTTATTATACCACTGTGAGATACACAATTACAAAGCTGTTCGTGATTGGTTCAGCACCCAATATCACCAAATAGCCTCCCCCTTCCCCCAGCCTGCCTCTAGAGTAGGTCTCCTCCTCCTCCTCCTCCTCCTCCTCCTCCTCTTCTTCCTCCTTCTTCTTTTTCTCCTCTCCTCCTCCTTCTTCTTTTCCTTCTCCTCCTCCTTCTCCCTTTTGCTCCTCCTCCCTCTTCCTTGTCCTCCTCCTCCTCCTCCTTCTTCTTCCTCTTCCTCTTCCTCTCTTTCTCCTTTCTCTTCACATTGTGGCTTGCAATACATACATTTAAGGGTCATCATGTATATGTATATCATGTATATCATGCTTATGTTCAATGCTCAGTTCTAGTCTGACATTACCATTTCTAACCATTGTAGCACACTGCCCAACCTCTGACCTCCACACACTCATGTGATTTTATGTATTTATTTTTTTTTTGCTTTTTTGGGGTTATATCCGGTGATGCTCAGGGGTTACTCCTGGATCTTTGCTCAGGAATTACACCTGGCAGTGCTCAGGGAACCATATGGGATGCCAGGGATCGAACCTGGGTCAGCTGCATGCAAAGCAAATGCCCTACCTGCTGTGCTATCACTCCAGCCCCCACACACTCATGTTAGATTCCAACCATTGACAAGTCCTCCTGGTCTATCTATTTCCTGGTCTTAGATATTGGTCTCATACTACTTTTTTTGTATCCCAAAAATGAATGCAGTCATTCTATAGCTGTTTTTTTTTCCTGCAGAACATAATATTACATGAAAAAATAATACACAAAATAGTATATACACAATAATTTCAAGCCTCAAAAAATAAGCATACCTTAAAGTGACTGGAAAAGAATATTGAATAATATATATAGTTGCATCCTAAATTTATAAGGTTGGAGGGTGGGGTGGGTCACACCTGAACATGTTCAGGGGCTACCCCTGGCTCTGTGCTCAGGACTGACCCTGGTCAGTGCGTGGGGGCATATATTTAAGGGATTGAACTGGGATCATAGTCAAGCCAGGGATTGAATTGGGGTCACAGTTACTTGCTAAGTACTTCACCTATTCTTTATCTCTCCCTCTCTCTTCCTCCCCTTCTCTATGTTCTCTCAAATTTGTAAAATTTTAGTAAAATTAGTAACACATATATTAACTTTAAAATTTTGAAAATGCATATCATTCTATGATTTTTGGAGCACTATCAAAGAAAACAACCCACAACTATCCAAGTAGTCTATTAAAGTTCTTCCTTGTTCTAACAACACTATATGTGAAATTGAATTTTCTTCATATGCTATATAGCATTCTTCATATGCTATATATCCTGCAAGCAAAGCATGTGACCAGCCAGTGTCCTGTGTCACCACATCTAATGACATTAAATGACACAGGACACTGGCTGGTCACATGCTTTGTTTGCAGAAGGCTCAGTCTATTTCCATGACCCTCTGAACACCACTAGGAGGACCCCAGAGCACAGAGCCAGATGCATCTCCTGAGCACTACCAGGCATGCCCCCTGTCGGGGTATGGCTGGGCACCCTAACAAAGTCTGGGAGCAAGGTGTAGAAATCCCCTTCTGCCCCAGGGGATCAGCAGATGGGGAAAGACATGGGAATTCAACAAGGTTTCAAAAGGCTTTACTCACACTCACTCTGGTTATACAAATCAGGAATAGGTAAACACTGGACTTAGAATTCCCAGTTAGGCCCTGGATTTAGAATCCTAGGCCAAGATGGCCACCACCACATGTTAAGAACCCAGCAGGGAGGAGAACAGAAAGGAGAGGGTGAAAAGGCAAAAGGCAAAAGGGGAAAAAGAAAGAAGAGAAGAGAAGCGAAGAGAAGAGAAGCGAAGAGAAGAGAAGAGAAGAGAAGAAGAGAAAGAAAAGAAAAAGAAAAGAAAAGAAAAGAAAAGAAAAGAAAAGAAAAGAAAAGAAAATAGGCTACAGTTTTTATATCCGTGCAACCCAGACCGCCCACTCCAACAGCGAGCAGTCAGGGTCAATTCCCTCAGGTAATTTCTCCCAGGACCTCACCTACGTCCTTTGAGATGCTAACACTGCCCAGCAAAGATCTGCCTTGGAAGCGCCCATGCAGGGTAGAGTGGGCAGAAGGGCATGTTATCTGTACCAATGGATATTCTATAGCCAGGTATATATTTCTCCAAGCCTTCACAAGAGTCTCACCTTTACTTCATAGTTGTTTTGTATATTACTTTTTTTTTTGGGGGTCACACCTGGCGATGCTCAGGGGTTACTCCTGGCTCTGCACTCAGGAGTTACTTCTGGCAGTGCTCGGGGGACCATATGGGATGCCGGGGATCAAACCGGGCCGGCATGGGCCGGCTGTGTCCAAGGCAAACACCCTACCCGCTGGGCTATCGCTCTGGCCCTGTTTTGTATATTAGACTTTAGACTTATTAGAAAGCCATGCTTGCTTGCTTGGAGGCAAACAGCATTTCTCTCTGGTCTAATTACTTAGAGATTCAATGTGGCCAGGTAAATATACCGGTAAGGTATAGCTAGTCCCACGATGATTGTGGCAGCATAAGAGAAAGAATTTATACCGCATAGTATAAATATGACTATGGTAAGACAAATTGCCACATTCAAACTGTCCTGCTCCATCTACAAAGTGGTCTGCAGGAGGCAACTCAGGCTAAATGCAGAGGCTCTGGGCAGCAGTGTACTGCAACACCCCCAAAAAATCCAAAAATAAAATAGTCATTAAAGTCATTTGAAAAATAGCACATTCGCTGAAATGTTTTACTTACAAAAATATGGCATTTTTTTATTCATAAATGTGTTAAAATGTAATGGATTCAATATTGTTACTTTATCACTTATCACTTATCTTCCTGTTGATCATCGATTTGCTCGAGCAAATCAGTAACATCTCCATTCGTTGGGAATGAGGTTCCATTGTTACTGTTTTTGGCATACCGAATACACCACGGGTAGCTTGCCAGGCTCTGCCGTGGCTCTGGGTTCATCCCAGGGGACCCAGTATTGTTACTTTAAGTGAATAAAAGACAATATATTTATATATTCTCCTTTGGGGAGTTGGAGGGGTTGGGACCGTAGTTGGCAGCGCTTAGAGCTTGCCTCTAGCTCTGCCTTCAGACATCACTCTTGTGAGGGCTCAGGGTAACACACGTGGTAACAGGGACCAAATCTGGATTGGTTGTGTGCAAGGCAAGTACCCTATCCACTGTACTATCTATCTGGTCCCTATATTAATTCACTTAAAGTATCAATAGTGAATTAATATAGGGACCAGAGAGCCCTGACAAGAGTGACAAGAGTTATCCTGAGCCCTGACAAGAGTGATGCCCGAAGGCAGAGCTGGAAGCAAGCTCTGAGCGCTGCCAGCTATGGTCCCCAACTCCTCCAACTCCCCAAAGGAGAACATATAAATATATTGTCTTTTATCCACAATAATTTTATTGGGGGGGTGAGAGGCTACAACCAATTGCGCTGGGGATCTATTTCTGGCGTGGAGCTCAGGGTGTGGGTTGCTCCAGTGGTGATCAGGGCACCATGAGGTGCTAAGCATAGAACCCCACTCTGCCGTCTGCAAAAGCAGGTGCCCCAGCCTGAGAACCATACTACCTACTTTATCTATTGCAATTTTAATCTATAATATGAACAAATACAGCTCATATCAGTAAAAAACCTTTCGGTTTTCCAATGCTTTTTAAGAGTATTAAGCGATCTGCACATCCACTCCCCACCCCCAAATACTGCAGTTATAAAGCAAACTGCATTATCACAATCACCGAGGAAGTTGGTAAAAATCCAGATTCGGAGGTCCTGCCCTCTCTATTCTGATTCAGCAGCTCAAGGGCTGGAGTTCTGAGAATTTGCAAAGGATAAGAACTCTTCCAGGAATTCCAGTCCTTAGTCACTGTCAGAAATGATCAATGGAAAGGCAGCTTAGGTACAGACTCAGAATTCACAACACTGTCAGACAAGGCTTCCGAGCCCCCAAAACATCCCTCCAACACATTCCGAGTTCCTGGCAGTGTCAGGAACCGGGGCTCAGACTCAGACCCTTTCCTAGAAAAATCTGACAGGCCAGCAGGAAAAACAGACTGGGCAGGCGAGGCAACACACACAGAGGTGGGGCTCATCACAGTGGGGAAGGGCACCCTGCTTCTGAAGAGCCTTAAATGAAAGAGGAAGAACTGGAGAACAGAGGAGAGTGAGGCTGCAGGAACACTTTTTTGTTTACTTGCTTTTGGGGTTTGGAGGCACACTCAGTGCTCTGAACCCAGGGGTCCCTCCTGGGTGGGCTGCGGGGCCCCGAAGTGGGGTATCAAACCCAGGTTATTAGAGTGCAAGGTAAGTACTTTACTATCATTCCAGAACCAATAAGGTGTATTTTATGAGATGACCGAGGACGGCAGGAGAGTGTGACACCCACATGGAGAGCAGACCGCTGACCAGCCTGGCACAGACACTGGAAGTTTGGGGGGACTGGCTAGGGAACAGAGCAAGAGAAGATCAGGAGCAGGCCCAGAGGCCCACAACTGGCAAGGCACTTGCCTTGCACACGGCTGACCCGGGTTTGATCCCTGGCATCCCATATGATCCCCACCACCACCACTGAGCACCACCAGGAGTAATTCCTGAGTGCAGAGCCAGGAGTAAGCCCTGAGCATCTTCGGGTGTGACCCAAAACAAAGGTGGGAAGTGGGTGGGCAAAGACTCATGGAGCAGAATAAGGAGACGGTTTTCTCACAAGAGGTCATGTATTGTAAGAGAAGAGAGATGAGGGTATAAATTCTACTCTGAGGTTTGGGTAGCTCAAGTTAAGCAATTTAACATAGGGAGCCCAAATTTAGCAATTGGGGTAGGGCAACAGCTCAAGTTCAGTGCAACAAGAGGGAGCAAACAGACACACAGGGTGTGACTCCAGCTTGGTCAAGAAACAGAAGCTGGGCTTCATGAGGAGTGAGAGAGTGCCCATGAGACCTTCCACCGAATGATCCCAAAAGGGTGGCCCTCTCCACTCATGTCAGCTCCTCCCGGGGCCCTCATCTTCCACATGTTTGGGTTTGGTCTTTCCTCAGCCAGTGTGGCCAGTCGCAGTTGGGTGTGCTGTTGACTGAACAAGGCTCTAGGAGACCATAGAGACCAGAACCTCAACTCTGTGGGAACTGCCAGGCTCTGGGGAGGGCAAGAAACCCTAAAAGCCCACTTTCTACCATTCCTGGTGGTACCCAGAGGCAGGCCCACAACACAAACTCCACTTGTCCTTCTCTTCAGCTCCCTCCACTTCCCTTCACCATAGACTTCTGTGTTCAGAAATCTCCACAGAATGATCTGGGTTGGGGACATAGTAGCCTCCCCCTCCTGCCTCCCCACTCGCCCTATCTGTGTGGGAGCTCTCTCTCCCACCCATTCCCTAGAGCCTCTGACACATGGCATGGATGTTTCAGAGGGAAGAAACTTAGGGCAGAAGGGTCCAACATGACTCACTCCCTATCGAGGGCTCTGCTCTGACCCGAGCATTAGAAAGCAGATGAAAGGAGGGTGCAGCTGCCTCTCTCTCTGCCCCTCAGCCTCAGCCCCCTAGCTGGACCTGAGGAACAGCTGCAGGATCAGGGCCAAGTACGAGGGTTGCTGTGGGCTGCAGGGAGGCTGAGCACTAGGGCACACCCGCAGTTGTGATGAGGTGAAAGTTTGCAGAAAAGCAGGTGGCTGTTGAAAGATAGGGCAAGGTGCCCCTAGGACAGGGTGCCCTGAGAGCAACCTGCATAGGTATCATACACTGCTCCCTCCAGCTGCCAGAGGAGGAACATTATACCTTAATTAACCATCAAAGCTAACCACACAACATCTGGCCTCTGTCCCCATGTTGTGCTTGCTAGCTATAGCTAATGAGAACGTTGATTGGTTGTGATAAAGAATGCTTAAAAACTCTGCTTGGACCCAGGCTCGGGACTGTTCAGTCCACTGAGACCCAGGCTGGGCAGCCCATGCAGGTAAATGAAGGCTCTGCACTCGGCAAGCATGCACACTCAAGATTTCTTGGGAAATCTCACTCCGTAACACAGCACACCCCATGAGTCCTCCTCCTCTGCCTATGGAGGGAGAAAAGTGACCCCCAGTACAAATGCTCCCCATGACACTCAGAGGTCTCACCTACTCCAGCTAGAGCCACTTCTTCCTTGCTCCCTTTTGGGAGTCCTGAGCTGGGTCTGCTCGCCTCTCGAGAGCAAGGAGAGGCCGAGAGCAAGAATCAGGGCAGTGAAACCTGCTCGATAGGGTGTTTCCACTCCAGAAGACCGGAGACCAAGAGTCTCTGCACCCACACTCATGGTGCCTGGAAACCCCAAGGGCCCCAGCTTGTGGCCAGTCCCACCCACAGTGTGCACGCCAAGGGGCTCACACTTGAATATTCAAGGTGATGAACACCCTCGACACTCAAAGACCACTCCTGCCAAGGTTTAGGGACCATAAGTGATGCCCAGGATTGAACCTGGTCTACTGTGTGCAAGGCAAGCTTCTTGCTCACTTTGCTGTCTCTGGCCCTTGGAATGGCTGGTTTGGAGGCCAAAGAGATAGGACAGTGGTAGGACACTTGTCTTGTATGCAGTTGACTTGGATTTGCTCCCGACACTCCATATGGTCCCCCAAGCCCAGGAGAAGTGATTCCCTGAGCGCAGAGCCAGTAGTAAGTCTTGAGCAGTGCCAGGTGTGGTCCAAACACAAACGAAACACTGGTTTCAAGATCAACTGTGCTGTGGTCTGACCATCTTCTGCGGATGGCGGAAGCGGGTGAGAGTGAGTGGTTCCCAGAACAGGTTTAATCCTGTTACAATTCAGCCAAAAAATTGCTTAGGTTCTTTATCAGGAACAGTGGCTTTTCTCAGAAGGAGGCTGTGAATTATATCATACAGAATAGTCAGGCCATGCCTAGGATAATGTTTCTTTTCAATGACATTATAGCGAACATTACTGTATGGCTGTATGACATGACTGAGGTGATTTAATTATGTGATGACACGTAGTCACAGGGCCACAGGGATCACTTGTGGACAGCTTCATCAGTCTCTATGCCTGGCCCAGAACAGATGCTTAAATGTCTATTCATTTACTAAGCTAATAAGTGAAAGGTCCCTAGAATACTGGATGAAGAAATGTACTGTAGTGAAAATGTGCCATAGATTACCCTTGGCTCAGTGTTCAGGGAGGAGAAGGATTGAGAAGAAACGGGGGTGGGGGGGGAAGAGAACAGGTAGGAAATGGGTGAACGGGTTGGGGCTTCAATTAAACTGATATGAGTGAGGGATACAGCCACATGTCCAAAATTCAGATTCAACAACACTGAAAACTCACAATCTAAGCTCCAACCTCTGAGACTGTCATGTGCCTGTCAAGGTCACGGGTGGGGTTGAGATAGGGGTGGAGTGGGGAGGGAATATGGAAACACTGGTAGAGGGAAGTTGACCTGGTGGTGGGATTAATGTTGAAATATCATATGCCTAAAAATTCAACTATCAATAACTTTGTAACTCATAGCTCTTTAATTTAAAAAATGAAAGAAAAATAAGTTAACATTCACTGTCACTGTATCACTGTCTTCCTGTTGTTCATCGATTTGCTCAAGCAGGCACCAGTAACATCTCCATATGTCCTGTTGCAAGCAAGTGTATCCCAAGGGCATCTGCTTGTTCCAGGGACAGGAAGAGCCTCAAACCATTCTTCAGGTCGTGGAATTGAGATCCATAATTGTTACTAATTTTTGGCATAACAAATAAAACAGAGTAGCTTGCAGGCTCTGCAGTGTAGGTGGTATACTATCAGTAGAAGCTTTCATCTTGAGCATTTACTGATGAAACTTATAGGGGAAAGATCAGGTTTTCTCTTGAATGGAGCTCTGAGGAACTATGGAGTCTGAATGTTGAGAATGACTGACTACATGATGTGTGGGTTGCTCTGGCTTCTTGCTAGTCTTACTGGGATGACGGGTATCAGAACCTGTCTAGAACTGTATACAGTGTATAAATGTGAAAGATCCTGGGAAGGACCTTATCCTAAAATCAGTATTATCTAAGAATATCGCGCAGCCACTTTGCGTGCATGTGCCAAGGGAGCTGTGGGTCTGGCGTCTTTTCCAGGGGAAGCGGCATGGAGGTGGAGGAAAGGGCTCCAAGTCCAGCCAGAGTGGTCCCTCCCCCACACGTGTGAGCGAACCCTCGGAGCAATGTTGGACTCAGCCAGGGGCTGGCCGGGCCCCATACCAGGAGGTCAGCTCCATGGATTGCTTCCATGTGGGGCCCGCTGAGCAGTGCAGCAAGTTAACATTGCCAAAAAGAAAATGAAAATATGAGAGAGCAAGTGAACTCTGCTCAAAACCTGCTCAGAAAACCAGGGAAATGTACAAACTGTTGCTGGACCCAGCAAGATTTGCAGATAACTCCAGGGATGCATTCTAAAAGGGGTTTTTGATTTGTTGTTTTTTTGTTTGTTTTTGCAATCAGATTATGAGTTTTTCCAATCTAATTTAAGAAATGAGACTCATTTCATATTATCTCTTTATTTTAATTTTTTCCTGATTTTTTCTCCCCTTTCTAGGAGTTATGCGTTTATTTTTATTTACTTATTTATTTATTTTTGCTTTTTGGGTCACACCGGCGATTCGCAGGGGTTTCTCCTGGCTCTGCACTCAGGAATTACTCCTGGCAGTGCTCGGGGACCATATGGGATGCCAGAGATCGAACCCGGGCCAGCATGGGCCAGCGTGCAAGGCAAATGCCCTACCCGCTGGGTTATCGCTCCGGTCCAGGAGTTATGCGTTTAAATAGCTTTAAATCTACTATGGAGAGAGAGAGGGGAGAGGGGGGCTGGGGTCAAACCAAGGATCTCATATGCAAAGTGTGTATTCTACTATATATCTCAGACCCCAGGGGTAAGACTTTAAAAAAAATTTTAAAGCTCTTTTATCACAACCATTTAATCAGATGATCAATTTCACTGGAAAGGGTAGTTGGTTTTATCACAAGACATCCCATTAGGGAACACCCTGATTAGGCCGAAGAGATAGTACAGTGAATGAGGTACTTTCCCTGCACATGACTGACCCGGTTTGATCCTTGGCACCACATACAGTCCCCCAAATACTGCAGGAGTGCTCCCTAGACACAGCCAGGAGTCAGCTCTGGAAGTGATCTGGGTGTGAGTTTCACTGGATGTGATCTCCAAAACAAAACAAAACCAAAAATTTGTAAGAAAATATCCTAGCAGAGATGAGTCTCCCCAGAAACCCTTAGCCAGCCCAGCGCTAACCACAGCCCTGTCATTTTCCAGGGCGAGAGACGCCCACTGCAGCTTCCCTGCTCCAATGCAGAGGATTGGGGACTGCCACGTATTGCTGCTTCCCCACCCCCAAACTTCAGAAGGAACCAGGGAGCGTTAGAGACTGGCATCAACGCAAGGCAAAATTCGAGGCTCTGCATAGCAGCAAGCTGGGGTTTGCTTCTCCCTTTACCCCCTTTCCTTCCTCCCTAGGGCCCCTCCCAGCCCTTCCTGAGAGGAAATGTAATAACAAGAAGAAAAGCAGCTGAGATCTGTAGGGCCTTGAAGTTCTGCCACACACGGGCTGCACGAAACCCCGTCACCCAGAGAGAAAGGGGATCTGATCCCACACCTTCAGCAGAAGCAGCCCTGCAGGAAAGATGGACAGATGGAAGAGAAGGGGGCTGCAAGGGGGTAAGAACAGAGACACCTGGAGAGAGATTGGCTGGATGGGTGGTCTCCACACTGTAACCAACTCACAGCATCCAAGAGAGGAGAGCGAATAACGCTTCAGCCTGCGTGTCTGTCCTATTGATATTCTCCTTCCTGGGATGGGGTGTTCCTTGTCACACAGAACCAAGGAACTGGAGCGTGGAGACAGATAGACAGACGCTTCTGGAACAACTGGTCAGGAACTCAGGGTGGTGGCCAGATTGCCCGGATTGAGTCTTGACTCTGACACATGCCATGGGTCTGACCTTGGGTAAGTTTCCTCCACTGGAGAGTAGGGGTGATAAATGTGATGTATTTATCACAGAGAGCTGGATCAACCTTTCTCTGTCCAGCCCTTAATCCAGCTACATTCCAGGACAGAAGAGCCAGCAGGAACAGAGGTCACAAAAAGGAGATTTTTCAAAGACGACCACTCCCAAAGTTTACTCCCCTTGGCAACGGCCCCAGCAACAGACTTTAACCTAGGTTGAAGCTCCATATGGGAGTAGCTTGGGAAGAAACCTATAAAAACTGTCCTGACCAAAGGGTGGCACACATATGCTGCCTGAGCCCATGTGTTGCTTGTGCCCACGTGAAGTACATGTAGTGCTCACTGAGTACATGTAGTGTCTTAGCACATGTGTTGCCAACATCTCCCCTCTTGAGATGTGTACTCTCTCTCTCTTTCTCTCTCTCTCTCTCTACACACACACACACACACACACACACACACACACACACACACACTTTCCCTCCTCCTTCCCTGTCCTAAAACCCTCCTTAATAAAATCTGTTTTACTTCACTGCCCATCAACTCCTGAAAATTCTTTTTCTATGAGGAGGACAAGACCCTGAGGAGACCCTGGGTAAGGCCTAGGACTGACTTGCCTTTTATCAGTCCTTAGCCTGCCCAGCGGGCCCTGGGCGACAGAGGTGACTGGGGAGAAAGCAACCTTTCTCTCCTCTCTCCCCACATAAGCCACCCGCAGGGCCTACCTACATTAAATGGACCTTCATCTTAGGTGCTTAGAAGTAAATAAATTCATTGAGTCCCCAGGGGTTAGGAGATGCAGCACAAAGGGCTGAAGTGCATGCTTTGCATGTGGCAGCCCGGGCTCCACACCTGGCACCACATGGTCCCCAGAGCACATCGGTGTGAGTAAACCCTCTTTGAGCACTGTGGGTTGTAGCTCTCCAAAGTTGAAATTAATTAATTTATGTCAAGCAAATCGTGCCACAAAGATACACATGTGGTTTGTACTGTGGCCTAAAGCAGGAAAACACACACCCATCCACACACAGATTCAGGCACCAAGTTCAACACAAGTGTTAAGGTGAAATAAACAAGCAGGGGGCGGGCGTCCAGATTTCTTGGAAAATTCCACACTGCCTTTCACACAGAGGTGGGGAGCATGTGTATGTGCACAAAGATTGGTGCTGAAAACTGTTTGCACGATTGTCGGGAAAGAAAGCAGGCTGGAATCAACACCTACCAGACACTCTACACACACGTTTATCCTGGAAGGCTAAACATGAGAATTAAAATTGTTGTCATAGAAACTAGCAGAATGAGTTTTTAAAATTCTCTTTCTCCATTGCTCTTTTTTTCCTAATCTTTTCCAAAAGTGGGTGAGTCTCAGAGCTAGATACAGAAGTATATCATTCAATAATTAAAAAAAAAATCTCTTTTCCTATTAAGTCCTTTTTTAAATTATTTTTTTAATTTTATTATACCACGAGATAGACAATTAAAAAGCTGTTCATGATTAGGTTTCATACAGTGTTCCTGCACCCATCCCTCCTCCAGTGCACATTTCCCACCACCAGTGTCCCCAGTTTCTCTCCCCTCTCCCCAGCCTGCTTCTATGGCAGACTCTCTCTCTCTCACTCTCGCTCTCGCTCTCTTTCTCCTATTGAGTCCTTTACACCCAGTTAGACTGGCTTGTAGCTTTACCTTCAGAGTTTCTAGAATGGAGACAACAGTGAGCCTGAGGCTCCCCTGAACCCCCTAAAGCCACATCATGAGCTACTCAGGGCTTACGTGTCTGGCTGTCGAACTTCGGTGACCAGATACAGGCAGCACTGTGGGCTGGCCCTTCTACCTGTCCTTGCAGATTGTCCTGCCCTGCCTTTCTCCTGAGCTGGCTTTCACCACTGACATTTTCTTTCTTTCTTTTTTAAATAACCTGCTGATGACTCTGACATTTTAAGCAAAGGGTAAACCTTCCACCCTCTCAGTTGCAAGCTGTAACAAAGAAAGGCTGTTTGAGATTCTGGCTCCTGGGTAGAGGGTGCAAGTCCTGAGTCCTGAGGGAAGGACACCAAGGAACCAGCTGCATGGCCCCAGGCCCTGGGGATAGTCCCTTTCCTCATCTAAGTCTGGAAGTTGGGCACGATCCTCCCCAGGATTCAACTCCCAAAGCCCAGTCTAGTGAATAATAGAGAAGCAGAAGGAAATGCCCTGCCATGTTGGTTTCAATATTAGACCCTCGCTGGAAGTGTATGCATCTGTAGGAAGAGGCAAAAATCAATGTGGGTGCACACCCTAGCCGGAGAATTAATGCAACGATCAGCTGGGGTGTGCCAGGCCTTCTTTCAGACAGAAAGAGCATCTGTGCCCACTTCATTGGCCTCTGGCATGCCCGGGAGGCACCTCCTTGTGGGGGCTGATTAAAGAGGTATGTGTCAGGCCTGGTAGATGGCTCAAAAGGAGGGCGGAGGAGCCCTTATGAGCAGGAGATCCAGGTCCAGTGCCAGCACTGCATGGCTCCCCAAGGACCACTGGAAATGACCCCTGAGCACCAAGCCAAGAGAAGGCCCTGCACACACACACACACAGCGCGGCGCGCACACATACACACACACACACTTGGGAATGAGGAAGAGATGATGACCTGGGCTTGGATCTGTGGGTCTGTACCTGTGTGTGGTCTATGGCTCTCCTCTTCTTTTTTTTTAATTAAATCACTGTGAGATAGACCATTACAAAACTGTTCATGACTGGGTTTCAGTCATACAGTGTTCCAGCACCCATCCCTCACCAGTGCACGCTTTCCCACCACCAATGTCCCCTGATTCCCTCCCACTATCACCCCCCCCCATTCCCTCTCTCAACATGCCTCTGTGGCAGGCTCTCTCTCTCTCTCTTTCTCTCTCTCTCTCCCCCTCCCCCTCCCCTCTTCACATTGTGACCCTCACCTGAGTCTCGGATGAAAAACCTTATGGAAGGGATGATGACATATTCGGTGCCCAGAGGCCTCAGTTCCCATCTAAATTTCCCCGAGCTCCCGACTCAATGAATCACTTAACTGCCTCCTCAAGGGAATCTGAAGCAAATCACACAACTCATGGCATTGTCATGAGGTCACAGGATTCGGAGCCCCTGCAGCACTCGACCGCCATCAGGATGCTGATACCACACAGCAACTATCATCGTCAGTCACGGGACGCACTTGTGACTCTGTTGAAGTGCTGAAGGACGCATAGTGGGAGGCGATAACGTGAAATGCTGCATGCGGGAAGTGCTGGAAAAACCGAAAAGAAAGGGGCGCCTGGCTGCAGGAAGAAGATTGAGAGAAGGGGAGGGAAGCAGAGATATTTGAGAAGTACGTACGGTGGTTAACTAGAGATGTTACTCGTCATTCACACAGACTCCTTCATATGTACATAATGACGTGAATATTATTACATGTATATTTATATAATCTTCAATAAAACTCTTGGCACACTTGTTATTTTCAAAGACAGCAACTCCACCACGATAAAACTGCCCCGGGTCAACTCTGGCTAATCTCTTGCAAATTGTACTCCTGCTTTTTTTTTTTACTTTTTTGAGTCACACCTGGTGATGCTCAGTGGCTCTGCACTAAAGAATTGCTTCTGCTGGTGTTCGGGGGACCACATGGGATGCCTGAATCAAACACAGGTAAACGCCCTCCGTGCTATACTATGGCTGCAGCTCCATACTCCTGTTTCCTTTGGTGGTTGGGAAAGTTCCCCAGAGCGGCAGCAGGCACTGAAGAGAGAGCACCATTCACTGCATCAGCCTCTGAACTCAATGTCCACTGCCATGCACACACAACAGGCAACCTCTTGTTAATGTGGCGTCTCATCTAGGTCTATCACAATCCTAAGACCGCGTCATTTCCTTCCTTCTTTTCCGAATTCATTGCAAACCCCTAGTCCGCAGACACCAGCCTCCTGCTGTGAAACGTGTCACTTTTTTGTCCCAGGCAATTTGCTAATCCAGGGAAGTCCTAACCCCACACTGACTGGTGGGCTGGAACTGACAGAACATTCAGCCACCTCTGATGGGAACTGAATGCTGCAGTGGTGGGGGGAGGGGGCACAGCTGAGAGAGCAAAGTTTCTTTCCTTTCCAAAGGGGTGATGTCCTTCAAACCTGCCGCACCGTGGTCATGCCCAAGCTTCTCCATCTCCTCCCTAAACCACCTTCTCTCCCTTCTTCAACTTTTCTTTTGAACACCTTTTAGTCTACAAAAAGCAACCTGTCCCCATCCTGCACTTTACTAATGGGTGGCTTGGATGAGGACACGTTTGATCCCCTGGCTTGTCCCCTGCCAAGCCCCCCGGAAGTCAGAAAACCTCATGCAACACAAGCACAGCCATCCTCAAGGTCCGGACCCCACAGCTGGACACAGCCTGATCCCAATAGCGCATGGGCACTTTGTGCCCGTGCTCTATCTCAAAACCTGGTATACCACAAACTCGTTTGAGTCAGAGACTAAGTAAGACAGAGATGGGAATAGTGTGCTCGTAAATCGTTGAGAATGATGGTACCATCCAAGAACTGAGCATTTAATATAGCAAAAGGTACACATGATAACCTCTAGATATACGTATTGCAGTCCACAATGTGTAAGAAAGGGAAACGAGGAGAAACAGAGAGAGAGAGAGAGAGAGAGAGAGGAAGGAAGGAGGGAGAAGAAAGATAGAGAGGAGAGAAAAGAGATAAATAACCTGCCATAGAGGCAGGCTAAGAGAGGGGGGGGAAGTGGAGACATTGGTGGTGGGAAATGGGCAGTGGTGGAGGGATGGGTGCTGGAACACTGTATAATTGAAGCCCAAACATGAACATCTTGTAATTGTATATCTCACAACGGTATAATAAAGTATAAAAAAGCAACCTGTCATTTTCTCCCAATACAGTAATGATTGACAAAACTTGACATTACAATTTGTTTTTAAAGCATTTCTCTTTATTTTTTAAAATTTTTTTAATTATAACACCGTGAGATATACAGTTACAAAGATGTTCATGTTTGGGTCTCAGTCATACAGTGTTCCAGCACCCATCTCTCCACCAGTGCCCATTTCCCACCACCAATGTCCCCGGATTCCCTCCCCTCCTCCAACCTGGCTCTATGGCAAGCACTCTCTTCCTCTCTCTCTCTCTCTCTCTCTCTCTCTCTCTCTCTCTCTCTCTCTCTCTTTCTCTCTCTCTCTCTGTCCTCTTACATATTGTGGCTTGCAATACATACATTTAGAGGTTATCATGTATATCCCTATATTCAATGCTTAGTTCTAGGCTGGTATTATCATTTCCAACAATTATTAGCACATCGTTCCCTTCTTTGTCTTACCTAACCTCCTGACTCCCACACACTTGCGGTAGATTCTACCCACTGACAAGACCTTCTGATCCATGTTTTGCTTGACCTTGGATATTGTATCATACTATTTATTTTGTATTATGCAAATGAATGTATTCATTCTCTATCTGTCCTCCTTCTGGCTAATTTCACTCAACATAATCTTCTCCATGTCCATCCATTTTAGGCAAATTTCATAACTTTGTTTTTCCTGACAGCTGCATAGTATTCCATTGTGTAGAAGTACCGGAAGTGTCTTTATCCTGTTGTCTGTTCTCGGTCACTCTGGTTGTTTCCAGATTCTGGCTATTGTGAATAATAGTGTTGCTATGAATATAAAAGTGCAGATGGTGTTTCCACTGTGTGTTTTTGTACTCCCAGGATATATTCCCAGAAGTGGTATTGGTGAGTCAAATGGGAGCTCAATTTCTAGCTTTTGGATGAATGTCCATTTTATTTTCCAAAAAGGCTATCCCAGTCAACATTCCCACCAACAATGGATGAGAGTCCCTTTCTCCCCACATCCACACCAGCACTTGTTCTTGCTCTTTTGGGTATGTAAAGCATTTCTCTTTCATGGGAAACTCAACTTCAATCTATCCAAACATGAAAAAAGTTTCTTTTCCTTTCCCCACCCCTCCACCCCCCAGTACGTTTGTTGCTGTGACAGGTAGCTCTAACTCAAGTCAAGGAAAACTCGGTCCTACTTGCTTCAGGTCTTTTGCCTTCAGGAAACAGCCTTGTTAATTATTTATATTTATCAAACCCTGATTTCATTTAGTACTTCTTCCTTCTGGTATCATTTCAAATCCAGTGACATTTTCCAGTACCATATTGACAAAGTCATCAAGGCTAAAAAGCATGTCAATAACTTCCTTATCACTCATCATCATGTGGATTCTTGATCCCAGCCTTTGTCCACAAGTTCTAGAAGAAGCATCTGTGAGGGGTGAGTAGTAGCACTGGCTGCTATGGGTATGCCAGAAGGCCCAAATTTCTTTATAACTCCAACCACCCATCCTCTTTTATTTCATTTGCTTGTATATCTGTCATCTGCACATTCGCCTAACTAGAACCTCCGCTTTATAAAAGCAAGACCCAAGATCTTGGGCTGTTGGCTAAGAAGATCATGGTCTAGGGCAGGAGAGGAAACACAGAGGCATCACTATGAACCAACACAGCAAGTGTACTGCCAGAGATGGTCAAGGGTTTTCATATCTTTGGTCCTGGACTTTCTTATCATGACCCACCTAGGTAATCTAAGGCACTGAGTGGATGCAGAATGACTAGATATGTAAGCAAAGATCTGCTTCCACTAAAAAAATCCATTCCTGGGGCCAGAGCAATAGCACAGAGGGTAGGACATTTGCCTTGCACACAGCCAGCCCGGGTTTGATCCCTGACATCCCATATGATCCCCTGAGCACTGCCAGGAGTAAATCTTGACAGCAGAGCCAGGAGTAACCCCTGACCATTGCTGGTTATAAGAAAGGAAGGAAGGAAGGAAGGAAGGAAGGAAGGAAGGAAGGAAGGAAGGAAGGAAGGAAGGAAGGAAGGAAGGAAGGAAGGAAGGAAGGAAGGAAGGAAGGAAGGAAGGAAGGAAGGAAGGAAGGAAGGGAAGGAAGGAAGGAAGGAAGGAAGGAAGGAAGGAAGGAAGGGAAAGAAAGAAAAAAAGAAAGAGAGAAAGAAAGAAAGAAAGAAAGAAAGAAAGAAAGAAAGAAAGAAAGGAAGGAAGGAAGGAAGGAAGGAAGGAAGGAAGGAAGGAAGGAAGGAAGGAAGGAAGGAAGGAAGGAAGGAAGGAAGGAAGGAAGGAAGGAAGGAAGGAAGGAAGGAAGGAAGGAAGGAAGGAAGGAAGGAAGGAAGAAAGGAAGGAAGGAAGGAAGGAAGGAAGGAAGGAAGGAAGGAAGGAAGGAAGGAAGGAAGGAAGGAAGGAAGAGAGAGGGAGGGAGGGAGGGAGGGAGGGAGGAGGGGAAGAAAGAAAGATTCATTCCTTCTGCATGATATTGAACATGTCTAGTTTGTGCTAGGCAGTAGAGCAAAGTGTAAAAAATCTGGGCTGAAAAATTAATTAAAAAAAAATAAGCCAGGGGATAGAGCGATACTACAGCATTTAGAACATTTGCCTTGCATGCTGCTGACGCACATCCAATCCCTGGCATCCCATATGGTCCCCTGAGCACCTCCAAGAGTAATTCCTGAGTGTAGAGTCGGGAATAACTCCTGAGCATTGCTGGGTGTGACCAAAAAAAGATAAACAAACAAACAAATAAATAAAATGTACTCTTTTCATAAGGTTCAGAGAAAAATGTATCCAAAAGCTGAGGTGAGGTGTTCTGGATCTGCTACCAACTTTTACATCTTTGGACAAGTCATTTCACAATCTTATCATCTTGGGTCTGAGAGATAGTATGGAGTGCTTGGCGCAGGGCCTGCCCTGGTTCAATGCCTATTGAGTATCACCAGGAGTGATCCCTGAGCACAGAATGGGGAGTAAGTCCTGAGCACCTCCAGGTGTAACCCAAAAAATTAAAAAAAAAATTAAAAAACCAAAATGATTTTAGCAGAGACAAGCCAGAACAACTGGACAGAAACCAGAGAAAAGGACAAAGGAAAGCTCACACTTTCTTCTTCTGTTTCTTTTTTTTTTTAATTGGTGGGGGAAAGGGGGAATTATAACCAGCCATGTTCAAGGGTTACTCCTGACTCTGCACTCAGGAATTACTCCTGGAACTGTTTGGGGGACCATATGGGATGCCGGGGATCGAACCTGGGACAGCTGCATGCAAAGCAAATGTCCTACCCACTATACTATCACTACAACTTCTAAACCTAATCACCAATGTGATTAGGGAACATAGCAGGGAACACAGATCATTCTCAATTAGCAGTTGTCCTGAGGCATTATTTAGAAGCCTTGTTGGGGAGGGTTGGCAGAGATAGTAGCGGTGGATAGGATGTTTGCCTTGTTTGCGGATCACCTGAGTTCAATCCCGGCATCCCATATGGTCCCCCCCGAACACTGCCAGGTGTAATTTCTGAGTGCAGAGCCAGGAGTAACCCCTGAACATTGCTGGGTATGACACAAAAATAGCAAAAACAAACAAACATAAAAGGCATCAGGGTACTGTTAACTGGTTAGGTGTGATTATATCAAATGTATTGGGCCAGTACTGGTACATTTGGCGGGGGTGGGGGTAAGGGGGAATGTGCAGGGAATAACCTTCATTTACCTGTCAGTTTCCTATCCACAAAAAGAATAATATCAACTTTCTTTGTGTGCTGGTATGAAAAGTGATGATGTTGTCAAGGAGCCTCTTATGGAACCTGGAACCAGCAGGCAATCAGATGCAGTCTGTGACTGTCATAATTACGTCGTTTTTTAAAACATGAAGTGCCATTTTTTTACTCATCGATTTTGCATTGCTATCAATGGTACCTGTTTCTGTGTGGGTTTCCCAAAGGCAGAAAGTTCTAGAATAGTCTAGAATAATATAGAATATCCGGCCTATGTGTCTGCATAGGGCTCCACTCAAACAGTAATGACACCACTATCTGAACAATGGCTTACAGATACAAAGCACTTCCGCAATCATCAATGTACCAACTTCCCATTGTTAGGGGCCTTCTCAGTGTGAACTGGTCTCACTCTTGGTAATGCTTGTCTCCAGTAGTTCAGGCCTGATGACTTAATAATTAGG
>JAJIBD010005384.1:132500-137500 GCA_021461705.1 Cryptotis parvus
ACAGCGGTTCTGGGGCGGGCGGTCATTCCTGGTGATTATTAGCAAGTCCAGTCAAACAGCTCAGTGCTCAGAACAGAGTGTAGGGCTGCTCAGCCCCGAAGTTTCAGGGATGGCCAAGCTGCAGGGACCATGTTCTGTATCCAGAGCTAAAACATCAATTTCCACCCCAGTACATTTTTTTAAATAAAAATAATTACAAAAGATGGAAAAATCAACTCAGAAAGGCCAATTACTTCTTTAATAGATTATTTTGATGTAAGAACTCATATCCATTTTAAATACTATCACATAGAGCGTGGTGGAGAAAAAATATTTTTTTGCTTCATAATTAGAAAACTCATAATAAAACTTGCCAAAAAATAAGCCATTTTGAAAATAAATACAGTCCATGCCAAAATTGTATAAAATGAAGCCAGAAGTCTTCGCTAAAGAAAACATTTTTCTTCCCAATAGTTTCTCACATTTTTATATTTTCTGAAATTGGTGAGACTCAAATTCAAGGATTTTTTTAAGTGTTGAGCATTTTATTAACCTTCAATTTAAAAAGGCTTCAGGGTGGGACGCACTAACACACAGATATGGCTTCTTCAGGAAGGACCCGCCAACATTCCTGAGGCTGGCTTAGGAGTTTGGGGGCTTTGGTGTTTATTGGTTAAGCTCTTTAATAATTCACATTCTGAGCAGAATAGAGTGCTTCACTTTCTTCCTCACACCAGTGCCTCTCCATGACCCTGGAGGCGGACAGTGCGATCTGCTGTCCTCGTGGAGCTGCAGGGCCTCCGTTCTACCTACCCCACCGAGTTCCTATCTGAGAAATGGACTCGGAGTCCTGGAAGACATAGCAGGTGATGTTGAGGACAGCGTGGAGGACGATGCTGAGCAGTGCTCAGAGCTGTACCGGCGAAACTAGGGGCACCTTGAAGTGTCAGCGCTCAGATTAGGGGGCAGGAACCTACCGTGCATGTACCCCCATCCTCGTGCTATCTCCCAGTTAATCACGACACAGATTTTGTTTGCTTTCTAAGTGACCTGCTTTCATTTCTCAGCCCTGCAAGGGTCTGCTTGGCAGGGGGTCTGCTTCCTCTCTCCACCCGGCTGAGCCACAGCCGCCCAGGCCGGCCTTTTCTTTCTCCAACACCACTCAGTTTGTCCTGTGTGTCCCTGGGGACACCGAGACACAGGTGACAGGTACTGGCCACAAGCTCTGCCAGCTCCCACCATGCGGCAGGTGTCTTCATGGAGGGAGGTGGTCGGGGTGAGCTCCTGCCAATAGAGGCAGCGGGCACAGCTGTCTGATGTGCCTGGTCTGTGTTTGTTTCATTTCGTCAGCCCCATGGAAACAGCCTCTTCCCTTGGGGAGAATCAGGTGCCTGGGTCCTTACCGTTCCATATGGTACTGCCCAACCAGGAAGCAAAGCTGGGAAAACTGCCCATTTCCCCAGCCAAGGACAGGCACTCATTTCTGCTGACCTAAGGAATCACCCCCTCACAGACACCCTGTGAGAGCTCCTGTATGTCAGGGGAGACAGCAAGAAGCCAAGGAGCACATGAGACATGAGACATCGGCTCCCGGAACCTGCCCTGCCCGGTCAGCTCCAGGCCCTCAGAGCTAGAGGGGCGGTCAGTCAGGGGACATGGGGGACACTGGGGGTAAGACGCAGCCACAGCCTGGAGGTGTTGGGGTGATGGAAACACATCAGCCCCCGACACAAAATCTACACTGTGGGCCTGAATGCAGAAGAGATGAGAGAAGTAGGGAGGGGGAGCGTGTGTGGGTGAGCTCAAGGTTCACCTGGATCCTGATGGTGGTGATGAAGAAATGGCCACATAAACTGAGACAATCATTATGTGAACCTAATCGAATCATCCTGCCTCTCTCCACCTTTGCTGTTGTGTGAAATGACCATGTGAAGCCCCAGAACAATACACTTTAATAAACACAGGTCAAGAGCCTCTAAGTTTTATTGGATTGGGCGGGGGGGTGGGGGGAGCCTATAGCCCTGGGGACCAGCCACGACCATTTCTGCCTCTCTTCACGCCATCCTCATTTGTGCGGTATGAACAAATGATCGATACTAGTGTTTATGAGCTGCAAGGCAAAATGGGGCTTGGGAGAACGTGCCCTATTTATCCTAATACCCTCCAAAAAATTCTTCAATTATCTGGAAATTACTCTCCAATTTTCTTGTTCCATTCTCCCACACACACCCAATTCCCAGAAGCTTCAAATTTGTGAAACAGTGACAGTGATCAATGCCTTCTTTTTTTGGAGGGCTATTGGCTTGGGTTTTGAGCCAATAGCCCTGTGCTCAGGGTTTCTCCTAACTCAGGGCTCAGGGGATGATGCCGTTCTGGAGATGGAATCTGGGGCTCTCCCATGCAAAGCAAGTATATTCAGCCCTTTGAGCCATCTTGGCTGTTCCCTTATGGACACACACATTCCAGTAGCAATGCAGTCCCAATTATTCCCTGATTCGGTTCTTTTTTTTTCTTTTGCAACCAGTCATGATTAGAACTTAAAATCAGTCAGTCACACTGCTTGCCAGCTCAGACCAGCACTTAAAAGAGAACAGACTCACTACACAGTCACCAAGCAGGATGACCATCTGCGGTCATGCAGGGGTCCTGCTACCAGACAGGAAGCAGGAAGCAATGGGTGGGAGAGACACATAGCATAGCCACTGCTGAGGTGACAACAAAGCTTCCTGCCTGGGTCCCAGCAGCTGTAGCCGAACTCCGAGCTGTTGAACTGTCTACCTGAAATGTGTTCCTCGGTCTGGCTTGGCAAGCAAGAGATTACTGCCTCATCAGCATCCTTTGGAGGAAAGGTAACATCATACACCAGAAATGCTTCAACTTACCAAGAAATAGAGTCACTACTCTTTAAAATCACTAGGCAAGGGCAGGAAAGATAGTACAGTGGGTAGGGTGCTTGCCTTACATGAGGCTGACCTAGGTAGAGCAACAGCCTGATCTAGTGCTTGGTCCCCTGAACCCCACCAGGAGTGGCCCCTGAGTACTACCGCATGTGGCTTACCTCCCCGAAACCTTTAAGCAATACGCAATTTTCTAATGTTATTGAATTCTATAGAATTCATTCAATTCAATTCTCCATCTCTCTGCCACCTGCCCCTTGCAGGTGTGGCTGTGGTGCCCAGCTGCATCAGCAGGTGGCAGACAGGAGACAGGCTTGTCTACACCCAGGGCTCTGCCCTGTGGGCCCTGGATGGTTGATCTTCTGACATAGAAAAAGACTGGGCCCCTGGGATGAACCCAGAGCCACGGAAGAGCCTAGCATGCTACCCATGGCGTATTCAATATGCCAAAAACAGTAACAATAATGGACCTCATTCCCAACGAATGGAGACGTTACTGGCACCCACTCGAGCAAATCGTTGAACAACAGGAAGACAAGTATACAAGTGATATTGAATTCTAGGGTGGGGGAAGTGAGGACTCCCAAGCAATAGCCAGGCCCTAGAATCCCCTTTAACTGGGCCATCAGTTCAGTGCAAAGGCTAGAGAATGCGATGTTCCTCAGACCTGCAGAGCTGGGGATTTCAGGGTCACCAAGCAGTGCTGGGAGCCTCCAAACTATAGCTGGCAGCACTCAGGAGAGTCCATCGGGGTGTGCACCAGGCACCTCCCAGCCCCTACTGAACGTTTATGTGTAAAACTCAGCACAACCCACAAATAAAAACTTGAATGCAAATAAGCAGTTTATGGTCACTTTAAAATATGGCTACTTAGTGAAAGAGCCAGCAGGCAAGCGATTTCCCCAAAACCACTACTCGGAACAAACGGCACTGCACACAGAAGGCTGCCAGGTGCCTCCTCCCATATGAGAAGCTTGCGTTGGTATTTGGGGGAAGACTTTCCCAATGGGAAAACTAATCAGACACAAAAAGTTATACATTTTGTTATTAAATAAAATGGGTCTTGAACTATGGACTTGGTTGAAAAACTCACTTTCCTGTCTGAAATGATGGAGACCATGAATATAGAAGAGTTTGTTTTTAATCAAAGATGAACTATCCATCACAGCTACCCGGGAGGGCCTCCAGTCTATGTGACCAGGAGCTGTTTTCTTGTAGAGTGTCACTCCGTGAGACTGACCTGGAACCTTGTCCCGTCAACTGCTGTATCCAGAAAGAAACACGGCTGGGGTGGACCCACAAACAGCATCTACCCTGGCCTGGTTCCCCCCACTCCCCAGGCCCAGTAGTCTTTGGGGTGAATTAAAAAGTCTTTGGGGGATTCAGAAGATCTTGCACTCATTGATGGAGAAAAACCTCCTCCGGTTGCGCTTCCTGGCTTGGTTGACGGCAGTGCGGACCGCGCCTTCGAACACCTGCTGGACCCCACGGTTGCTGAGGGCTGAGCACTCCAGGTAGCCCTTAGCTTTCACGTCCTGGGCCAGCTTCTTCCCTTCCAGGGCATTGACACAGGAGGCCCGGTGGGGGCCCATTTCCCGCTGGTCTGTCTGGGTGGCCACCACTAACACGGGGTACACGGCAAGTTGCTCCTGATCTCGCCGATCCATTTGTTCTTCAGGTTGAGGAAGGAGCTCTGGTTGGCCACCGAGTAGCACATGAGCACCACATCGGCCTGCTGGTAGGAGAGAGGCCGGATGCTGCGGAATGCGTCGTTGCCCGCCGTGTCCCAGAGGCCCAGGCTGATCTGGGCGCCGTCCATGAACACGTCCACGCCTGTGTTCTCGTACACTGTGGGCCTGTAGGCCTCCGGGAAGGTCTCGGAGGTGAAGCGAACCAGCAGAGACGTCTTCCCCACAGCCGAGTCTCCCACTAACACACACTTGATGGAGCGCAGCATCTTCCTGGTCACAGGGTCCAAATCCGCCTGGTGTGAGCTGGGGAGGGGCCCTCAGGAGGTGGCCCGAGCAGCAGCCATTCACCACGGGGCAGTGGCCCACCACGGGTGCTTCTGTGTTCTCAGGCCCTCAGACAGGCGTCCATGAGAGCTTCCTTCCTCTTTTCCAT